>QZGG01000762.1:0-99790 GCA_006409495.1 Sedum album | reverse complement strand
ACCAGTAAAACCCTTCCTCACTCCAACATTAATTCTCTGTACCCATATAATATCATCATTTTGTCAATCATTGGTTTGATCAATTAGTCTCTTTCTCTCTTTTGTAAGCTTAAAGTTTTGATCTTGGACATGGATAGCGATGGAGGCGATGGAGTGGTCATTGTGAACAGAGCTGAGATTGATACCCGATCACCATTTCGATCTGTCAAGGAGGCCGTAAGCTTGTTCGGGGAGAGGGTTTTGGCCGGTGAAGTTTACGCTAATAAGCTAAAAAGGTATTACCATAAATATTCATATGTTTCTTTTATCAAGAAAAATTGATAGTTTTTATGTATTAAAAGCTTGGTTTGATTCAGCTGCAAGGAAATTTGGACAGTGATGGAAGCTACTACTCGAATGGCGAAAGTGAAGAAATGGCAAATGAGCTGGAGGAAATGAAACACCGGTTAGAAAAGGCTAGAGCGGAAGGGGTGAAGTTGGCCGACTCTTTAACCTCTCTAAGACTTGAGCTTGAGAGCACAAAGCAGGAGTTGCACCAGATGAAATGTAGGGACAAGGAAGTGAACATAGTTGAGCAGTCTAGAACATATGGACTCATCAATGAAGTGGGAGTGCAGAGGAAAAGGTACGTGACGTTTGCAAATCCACCTGATACGGTTGCGGAGGTAATAATGCCACGGCTACCGGATGTGTTGCTGGAGAGGCACCCTCGTTTAGAAAGACTAAGAAGAAGCCATTGATACCTTTAATTGGAGGTCTTTTCTCCTGGAAGAAAAGTACTGGTTCTACACATGTTTGAGACATAAATTAATGTTCACATTTTGTTTTGGCTGTAAAATGTAATGCATAAAATAAACAGAAGCTCAAAATGATTCTGGCCAGGCTCGAACTGGCGACCTTTTGCGTGTAAAGCAAACGTGATAACCACTACACCACAGAACCCTTTTTTTAAGAAATATTACAAAGGTTCAAAACTTCAATTTCTTCTGTCTCATATGACAACCTTAATGCTCTTCACGTCTCTCCTTGATCCAAGTTAAAGCAAGTGCTTCAAGCATATTGCTACCCAGGAACAATTGTTTATTTCAGCCAAATGTGAAATGTCACATCAAAATTGCTGATCGGACATTCACAAACCATTCTCTATACATTTCCAAGGTTGGTCAGAAATAAAGTAATGAGTGTTTCCAAGTATATAAAATGTGTGAAGGTATTGGGAAAACATGTATGCTTTCTGTCCACACCAAAAACACTTTCCCTACCGTAAGTCTTTAATGTTTCCATCATTTTTGTTATCAACAAATGCGCTAACGTCCGGTTTCGTTTTCGCTACTCAACTTTGATCAGGCAGACTATGTGTCAAGGGGCTATGACAACTTTGGCTCCCGAGTCATTGTGGATGGAAACACAGTCAGTCTATTCCTATGGGACTCAGCTAGTACGGTTCTTCCTCTGCCACAACCCTTGTTTTTTGTCCGGTGAACTTATTGTTGACTTAACTTGAATATTCCCTTGTTCTAGGAGGTCAAGATTACATTAGACTAAGGACTCTGAGTTCCCGTAAAACAGATGTCTTCATTCTTGCATTTTCTCTCATCAGCAAAGATAGCTTTGAAAATGTCGCGAAAATGGTGTCAATGAATAACTTACAGATTTTGGCAGTGCAGTTGATCATTTCCTTTGCTACCTTAAATATACAGTTCATGAAATGTTCTACCTTCTTTGCCAACAGTGGTTTCCTGAACTGAGACAGTACGCTCCTGGTGTCCCTATAATTCTCGTTGGCACGAAATCAGGTTACACAAATTTCTTTACTTGTTTTATTTTTGTCCAAAATCTTTAAGATCCAAGAGGCTGCAGGGAATCTCTGTATTTAATCATTCTAAGGGAATCATATTGAAATGTTTAGATCTGCGTAATGATAAGAAGTTTTTGGTCGACCATCCGGACGCAACACCAGGAGCATTTGTAATGTAACCTCAACCACTTTATATCTACAGCTCAGGTTAATTTTGGTCTACAGCTCAGGTTAATTTGATTCAATAAAAATCAAACGAGACAGCATTTGTAACCACTTTATATCAATACAGGGAGCTGAACTGATGAAACTGATTGGAGCTCATCAATATATTGAATGCAGCTCATTGACTCAACAGGTAAATCATAATTAGTAACATCAGGTTTTCAGGAACTTTTTAGTGAACTCTTTCCTGACTCGCGAACTGCAGAATATCAAGGCATTATTTGATTCGGCCATTGACGTTGTTCTCCAACCTCCTAAGTCAAAGAAAAAGAAAATGTCACAAAGACTTTGCACCATATTTTGATCAATGATGAGTAGGCCAGTAAAATGTAAGAAGTCTCTCCAATCTCCATTGACAGGTCTTCTTTTTTTCCGTCATGTTATCAGCAATTGATTATGTTGTCACCGTGACCATCGCCTCTGATATTATGTTGAATTTCGATTGACTCATATAAGTTAAAGTTTGATATCATGATTCTATTTTTATATATAAAACTAGTCTTGTCCTCTCTTCTTAAATCTGACATTTCTTTTTAATTATATTTCGAAATAGACTTATCATGCAAAAAATCAAATCTTGATTAATATCTTGAATTTTTAGTATATTTTGTTTAATATTGGTACAACGTTGTCAATGTCACATCGATTCATCCAACTGATCCTGAAAATTGTTATGAACCGGATCTGTTTAAAAATCAAACTATATTTGCAACTTTTGTGTTAAGAAGTGGGTCCCGACACTTCCTAACGGTCGAATTGTAGAAATCCTTAAATTCAAATTGTCAGATTTGAAAAAGTGTAGGCGACCGGAACGTGTCACTTTCTCACCACTGTTGCTACGCCCGGAATTATTAAACGCGGCGTTTCAGTTGTTGCTATTTGAATTCGGTTACAAAGATTATGAGCAAACGCTCTCAACTCTGAATTGCCTTTTTCTGCTGCGATTCGAATTGTTGAATTGAAGCACTTAATTTCGATTCGAGTCTTTCTCTGAAAATCAGCTGTTTGGTGATTTATTCAATCTTCAAATTTGTGTCGCCATTTTGCTGATTTGATTGTTGGTATTGGTATGTGTGTTGGTACAGTACAATTAGGTTTTAGGGTTTGGTTTTATTGTTGGAATCTGAGATCTGCTGTTTGTTTTGGATTCAGGTTTAGCTGTATCTGATCATGTTTCACTCAGGGTTTGGACAGAAACGGAGTTAGCTGGGCTCAGGAGGTGAGTTCATTTTGAATTTGTACTTGCTAGATATTTGCACGATCCGGATCCGGTGTAGCTAACTGCTAAAATATAGTGACTTGAATTTACATAGTTTTAATGTTTTTTTATTATTAAACTATCTCGTGTCGATTGCCATTATTTGATGCAAGCAGTCACATACTGTAAGAAACAGTTGTATTTATCATATTTGTTTGTTTCTTTGTTTTTGTTGAATCAGAGAAAGAAAATATGGAGTTGGTGGTCGGGACATTGGGCTGCCTCCCCCTTCAAAATTCAACAGTGGACACTTACCTTCTCATTTAATACATTTGCCTAATGTTGATGATAGTGTTTCGGAGTCAGATGACGAAATGTCACTGGAATCTTATGAGGACGTGTCTGGAGGAAAGTACTCACTTGATTCTTCACCTTCGAATGGGAGGATTGCCTCAAGTGCCGCTCGGAAATCCTATAGAGTTCTAAATCAGCAGGCTAAGTATGCAAGTGATTATTTGTATTCTGATGTGAGTTCATCAATGGAAACAATAGCAGGAGCACCTACAAGTGCGGCTGAGAGGCTTGCAAAGCTCAACTACAGGTATGCAGTTCAACAGAAATCTTATACTGAAGATGATGAATCTACAGGTTCTGCCAGTTCTGAGTACTCCTCTACTCAAGTTTGTAAAACTGATGGTACTAGACCTTGTCATACTGAAAACACTGTGGAGCAATCCATCTTTGTGAAGGATGAAGCCAGCAAGGTTTGTTCTTTGTTTTCCTTGTGATTTATGCTTAGTTTCATTCTTATGATTTAGATGGTTAGTCTTTCAGAAGCTAGAAGCTTGCTTCAGTGTCATTGATATAAGGCTTGTCTTTTGCTTGAAAGGGCGAACCCTCTAGTCTACTTAAACTGAATGTTCATCTAAGTCTAGGAATGTCCTGCTATTTAGTAATGTAAAATTCATCATTCTCTTTGAAAATTGGGTTTCCTGCATGCCTTTTGACTGGCACTTCCAAGATTCCTGAATGTTGCACCTAAGAACATTCACCATCTAAGTTGAGAAACGTCCTGCTATTTAGTTATGTAAAGTTCATCATTCTCTTTGATAATGGGTTTTCCTGCATGCCTTTTGACTGGCACTTCCATGATTCCACCATTGGACGTGGATGGGATCATTAGCTTAGGGTAGCTATAGTTGATCTGGTCTAGTATTGGCATGGACTCTTACCTGACATATAATTGCAGAATGCTGGACAAAGTGGACAAGGTGTAGTGTTTCTTGATGATGATATTTCTAGTGCTCCTCCACTATACGACTCGATTCTTGAAATTAAAGAAGCCTCCTGTGAAGTTGATGATTTACCAAACGAGAAACCTTTACAGAGGGTTAAAGAAGATTCAGCTACCTCAAATGAAAATATCTCAGCAAAAGTTGACGATCTACAAGATGGCTCGCAAATTTTTAGGTTTGTATGGTGACTGTTTCCCCAAAGTTTGCGCATTTATCATTCTAGTCTAGGGTAGTTTTGCTACAGTTATGCCTGTTCTCAGGGATGCATTCCTGCATTTAAATACAGTATAATTTTTTATTCTTCTACAGTGAAAATGGTGGGGTGGAAGCCACGGCAGCAGAAGCTGCTGCCCCTTCTGGTGCAAATAAGATTGCGGCACGCAAGCCAACTTTTCATGCAAGGTATAATTAATATATTTTCTATGAGTTGATTGATTTGTTAGAGAATGATATCGTGCCATTTAAATAACTAGTATTGCAAATGCAGTTCTCTCGGACCATGGCATTCTGTTATTGCTTATGATGCATGTGTTCGTTTGTGCCTCAACGCCTGGTCAAGGGGATGCCAAGAAGCTCCCATGTTTCTGGAAAATGAATGCAATTTACTTCGTGATGCATTTGGGTGAGTTTCTTCCTGTGTCTTAGACTTGGTCCACGCTCTATGCCAACACTTTTAATTCAAAAAATCTTCATCTATTTACATTTATGGATGATTTGGTAATATTTGGGTTGAACTTGTAACCATATCCTTGATTCCTTTTTAGTTTCCGCAATACTACTTAATTATTTACTATGGCGCAGGGCCTTTTAAATCTTGTTTTTTCTCGTCACGACAATAATTCTCTGTATCTGGCTTTTTACATGGAAATAGTTTGTAGTCATCTTCAAAAGCCTCAGTTAGATGCTAAAATTATTTTAAATTTTTTTGTCTTGTATCGTGGCTCAGATGGATGTCAAATAATCTGATTTTGTTGTGTATGGTTCGTGCATGGACAATTTTTCAAAACTACACTATGAACTCAATTTGATATGTTTGCTGATCTTGATATTATTTTTCTTCTCTCAGTTTTTATTATAAGCTCTTAACAAATTTATGTTCACTATTTGTCACAGGCTGCAGCAAGTTCTTTTACAGTCAGAAGAGGAAATAATGAGTACGCGTTATAAAGCATCAGGTAGTGAAGGAGCTACAGTGACACCTAAACCTAAAAGTGTTTTTGGGAAACTAAAAGTCCAAGGTAAACTTTCAACAGCTATCACCCTTCTGCCCGTTACTTGTTAATATATTATCTTCAGTAATATAGTTTCTCTGTTTCAGTTCGTAAAGTGAGAATGTCCCCAGATGCACCTACCGGCTGCAGCATGTCATCAATAAAGATGCCTGTTTTAAAGATGGATTCTCTTAGATATTGGGTTTCAAGTATGAAATCAGCCATCTCTTCAGGCTGTATGTCTGTAGGAAGTATTCGTTTTGCTCCACAGGTACCGAGTAATGGATCTTTCTCACGCCAAAGTTTTGCCTATGTACAAGCCAGCACACATTATATAAAGCAGGTGTCGGGGCTACTAAAAAATAGTGTTACAACTTTACGCAGCAACCCGTCATCATATGTGCAAGGTAATATACAAATAATTAGCAGGCCAACGTCACTTTTACACTAAATACATAATTTTCAATTATATTGGTGAAAATTAAATTACAAGATGGAAATTAGTCGGCCTCATTAACAAATACAGTTTCTTAATATATGTATATATCTCCGCATATCTTTTTGAACGTATCACCTTTCATGTGTATTCCACTGATCCAACAATAGGACAGCATATGCTCCCAATGTTCATTCTAAGATGTGACCACCATATGATGAGACTTAGTTCCACTCTTCATCGACTTTATCTGTTTTCTGAGGTATGCGTCCATTTTGTTATCTGACATCGATTCCGGTTATGTTGCCAGAAACATATGCATGTTTTCTAAGGTTGAAAAGCTCTAACGAAGAGGATAGTGTTCCTATGCAACCGGGTTCAAGTGAAGCTCGTGTCTTGTAGGTTCCCTGCCACCTCACTGGACCTTGACACTTTCACTTTACTCTATATCACAAAGCACTGATTAAATTGGTGCTAATGCAGCTTTCCCGAAAGTTTAGGCGATGAACTAATTGTTGAGATCAGGGATTCCAAGGGAAAGCAACTAGGCCGTGTAGTTGCTCAAGTTGTTACTATAGCTGAAGACCCGGTAAATAAAAACTGCTGCACTTGTTTTTCTGTATGTTGGTGCAATTAAATTGCTCATCATTTCTTCTCCCATCCCGCTATCATTTGTTCTTGATGATGATCGCTTAATTTTAAATAAATATTAATCTTGAAATAAACATATCGCAGGCGGACAAACTACGTTGGTGGTCTGTATATTGTGAGCCAGAGCATGAACTTGTTGGCAAGTTACAGCTGTATATAAATTATACAACAAGTGCAGACGACAACAATCTTAAGGTATCTTTTGAAAACAATTAATTTTAATTCATTAAAGAGATTTATAAGATGGATCCAACTGTGGTCTGATCTCAGAAACTATAGACCCTGTTGTGAATAACCTTATAACTTGTAAAATGTGAGCCTTAGCTTAGTGTTTTAGGAGGCTTAATTTTACTTTATTATGAATTTAAATCTCCAATTAAGATGGTGGATATATCGGTGGAGTAATTTCAAAATGCTTGTTGAAGTTCAAACATACATCTAGGGTTAAATTTAATTAATGTCCATTAATTATCTAACTCATCCCTTTGGATGCAGTGTGGCTCTGTTGCAGAAACTGTTGCATATGACCTGGTAATGGAAGTTGCCATGAAGGCTCAACAGTTTCAACAGCGCAAACTACTAATTGACGGCTCATGGAACTGGTTGCTCATGGAGTTTGCATCATATTATGGTGTTTCATCAATATACACCAAGTTAAGGTGCGAGATACTCTGTTCTTCTGTAGTTGGCTGTCTTTTGCCACCAACTATATGAAATTTTGAATTTGAACTCTTTCATTTTTCCATCATATTTTCTCTAAAGACTTTCGAATGAATATGTTTGTCTTCAGATACGTATCTTACATCATGGAAGTAGCAACTCCTACCTCTGATTGTCTCAGTTTGGTTTATGATTTGCTGTTGCCAGTTATCATGAAAGGCTATGCAAAGAGTACATTAAGTCATCAGGAGGTATGTCATTGATATCACTTTACATTCAGTAAATCTCCGTCTGAAAATTATAAGCATTTCTTGTTTATTAATTGTTGCATGGCTATCCTTTGCTTTGTTCAAGGATTAGGACAATCATATCACTTATATTTTTAAAGGCAGATCTGAATCTGGAATTCTTCAATCACAATTTTTACATCTAATTCTTTTCATGAAAAATGCAACTCATTATTCATATCTCATTTCTATAACATGCTAGTGTGTGGTGAGTACTATTTTTAATTTCCTTATGGTTAATCTGCTCATGCGGATCAATATCTCAGATTCTGAGCTTTGCTTTTGTAACTGCCAATAAATGTAAAAATCGCTCCTTTGAGAATTTCGTTTTCTATGGCTAAACAGAACAGGATATTGGGAGAGATTAGGGACCAACTTGAGCAGATTCTTTCCCTTGTATTTGAAAACTATAAATCACTAGATGAGACATCATATTCGGGACTTGTGGATGTTTTTAAGCCTGCAACCGGCTTCGCTGCTCCTGCATTGGAACCAGCCATCAAATTATTTACACTTCTGCATGACGTCTTGTTGCCAGAAGTTCAGACAAAACTTTGCCAATATTTCCAGGTTAGTGCAGCTATACTGATCATGTGATTACTTAAATATTCTATCTGATCATTTGCATAAGTGTTTGCAATTTACAGGTTGCCGCCAAAAGGAGATCGAGAAGGCACCTGACAGAGACAGATGAATATGTGACGAACATGGAAGGCAGTTTAATTGATACTGTTACCATGTGCACCGCTTATCAGAAGATGAAATCTCTATGCTCTAATATTAGAAATGAAATCTTTACTGATATAGAGATTCATAAGACACATTTACTTCCAAGGTTTGTTTTCATGTTCCCATCTTTTAATGCATTTTGAAGTTGGTCAGAAGGCTATTCCAAACACTGAACAAGTCTCTTCATATGTCACTATTCCTTGTGCTATCATACAATTTCATGATGTTTGAGATTGCGTGCTCTTGGCGTACTACCCTCAAACCTTGTGTAATTGCATGAAGTTTAAACTCTATGTTGCTTTGCTTTTATTTCCTTGAACAATATTTGACATGCTTGAAGTCTTCAAGAAGTTAAACATTTCAGCTAAGCTTTTTAAAAGTTCTGCCTTCTTGCAAAATTTGTCCTATAATTGTGTTTGAATCTTTTTTGTTAAGCTTTTTTTGGTCAGATATATTTTCACATTTCTGACATTATTGTTTCATCATGCAGCTTCATAGATCTTCCAAATTTATCTGCATCAATCTATAGCACAGAGCTGTCCAACAGAATGCAAGCTCTCCTCATTGCATGTCCTCCAACAGGACCTTCACCTGTTTCAGACCTAGTTGTTGCTACTCTGATCTCCAGAGAGATATTGCTAGCTGGGGAATAAGGTAATTCTTCCTTTTCATGTCCTTTTTGAGGCTACCTCATTCCGGCTTAACGCTCATTCACATCCATGCAACAGTCCTATCAAAGGTGGAGTTGATGCAAAAGAGTTGTTTCATCTATATATTATGATCTGGATTCAAGAAAAACGTCTTTCATTGCTTGAGTCTTGCGAATTAGATAAGGTGTGTTATTTATGGTCATTTATATTTCTTTGAAGCTAGGTCATAAGTTATGCCTCAATATCTATCATATTGTTGTCCAAGTGCTTCTCTCCTGTATTGTGTCGCAAGCTAAACACTTCGTATTACAAATGCAGATTAAATGGGCAGGGGTTAGGACAAAGCACTCTACTACTCCATTTGTCGATGAAATGTATGACAGGCTTAAAGAAACACTCAATGAATACGACATCATCATTCGTCGATGGCCAGAGTACATTTTTACCCTCGAAAACGTAAGTTTGGTGCAGTTGTTAGTCCTGTTTTTTTCTTGGGACATTGGATCGATGTTGTAGGTTAAACTTAATTTGTGTCGTTGTGCACATTACTAAGCATAAATGTGCAGTGGAAAATCTAAAATAGCTTAAAATAGCTTTATTAATCCAGTGTGTTTTAGGAATGGTAGTGGTACACCTATGAGTTGTACGCACAGATGATGGTTGATGATAACATGTCTGATTTCGTTCAAGTATTTTTATTGAAATTTGTAGTTTTTGATAATTGTATTTTTGTTACCTTATTTCCATATTAGGCTATTGCTGATGTTGAGAAGGCAATAGTGGAGACGTTGGATAAGCAATATGCAGATGTTCTGGCGCCCTTAAAAGATAACATCGGACCAAAAAAGTTTGGACTCAAATATGTACAGAAACTTGCAAAAAGATCCGTCTGCGCATATAGTGTACCCGATGAGGTAGAAATTTAATAAACTTCTTGCTTTCTCAAGTAGACTGCTAGCCTTTTAATTATCATGGGAACTCTTTTTACTTGCCAAAGGTGAGGAATAACCTCAAGCTTGATCATTTTGTGCTTCTGCAGTTGGGCATATTTCTCAATTCAATAAAGAGGATACTTGATGTACTTCACCCTAAGATAGACATGCAGCTGAAGTCATGGGGTTCTTACATCCCAGGTGGTGGAAGTGCAGCTCCAGGGGACAGCCTTAGTGAAGTAACAGTCATGCTAAGGGCAAAGTTCCGAAACTATCTGCAAGCAATTGTGGAGTTGCTTACAGAAAATGTGGGTACCACTCTGGATTCTTAGTGTTTCCATTTGTTAATATATCATCTTCTGGTTTCTTTACAACTTGCGCACTATCTAGAAATAAGTGTTTTTACATCAAATTACTAGCTTACTGCCGCAATAGATGTGAACTTCTTACAAAAGCTAAACTTTTAGTTTTGCATCAGCTGGGTAAACATTAGCTTTATTTTTTTTACTTCGTTTTGGAACTATCTTATGAAAGAAGGAAAAAGGTCAGGTATGGACCATAAGCTTTAGTAACTTATTTGCTAGGACATTCACTTGTACAGCAAACCAATCCTGCTTTTCATTTTTACTCCATAAATTTATAAGCATGTTTTGCGTCCAAGTAGTTTATCTGACTAGCTGACACCTGCTTACCTTACAGACCAAGCTACAAGGCGCCACAAAACTTAAGAAACTGCTCCAGGATTCAAAAATAATGTTGTAGAAGCGGATGTCAGGAATAGAATGCAGCCGCTGATAGACCAGCTTACAAGCACGATCAATCAACTTCATTCAGTCTTTGGAAACCAAGTGTTCACGGCAATTTGTCGAGGTTTCTGGGACAAGATCGGCCAGGTACTGCTACCAATTGGAAAATTTTACTTATCTCATTTTTGTTGTTTTGCATTCATAATGAGGATTATATTTCTCTATACTGCTAACATCTAAAGTTCGGGTATGATGCAGGAGGTTTTAAGTTTCCTGGAGAATAGAAAAGAGAACAGGTCATGGTACAAGGGTTCAAGAGTAACTGTTTCTGTAAGTTTTCTTAAAAGCACAAGTTTAATATGAAAAAATCTTTATACAGCTTGTCATGAACATTGCATTGCCATCCGGTTGTAGATTAGATGGTATCACTGTGGATATATGCCCTTGCTAGAATTTTTGTCAATCATATAGCGTTGCAGATTCACTCTTATATAATACATGAGATGTGGCGATCTGCAGGTATTGGATGATACCTTTGCATCCCAGATGCAGCATCTTCTTGGAAATTCCATCCAAGAGAAAGACTTGGAGCCACCTCGATCAATAATGGAAGTACGCTCAATCCTGTGCAAGGAGGCACCCAACATGAAAGACAATTCTTATTACTACTAACAGTTGTTGGAAAAGAAGAGAACAAAACATTATATCTATTTCTCAAGTATACGGGAAGAAATATCACCAAGTGACATTATAGGCTGCCATTTATTGTATTTCAGCAAAGCAACTCGGATCACAACGCTGAAGGGTTGGTTGGATTGTATTGCTTGAAATCTCCTGTGATTAAGTGGAATGGTTGGCTCAACTGCTCTTCATGCACAATGCTGGTTTTCTACATGAAATTTAGTACATTATAGTCTAATACCGGCACACCCGTGTATATGTAAAGGTGGTAATTAAAGATCTTTGAGGTTATTTGTAGACTTCAACCAAATCGGTATTTTTTAAAGGAAAAGAAATATACTAATATCTTCCCTCTGTTTCCAGGAAATTTTCTACTAAAGATTTTTTATATCATTTTATTTTTATTTGTTTCCCTTCAGTTTTTTCAAGGTCCAAAAGGATGTTTCACTCACTTTTCATTTTGTAAAAGAATGATAGTAAAAGAATAAAACTAGGGCCGGAGTGCAGTGCCATAGCAAATGCAGATCACAATAAGAACAAGCAGTAAATGACTTGCAGATACATAAACTCAGCACAAAAGCGCAAGTATACTCCTGATCCGGACTGAATCCACATGAAAATTTTCCAAGCAATAAAAGGCCACAGTTCGCCTTCAAAGAACCCAAAAAAGAAAACATTTTACAAATGCAAGTTGCAAAATGCATACATTACCATTTATTGCAATATGTTGGCCAAGAAAACTTTTCTACATGGGATAACCTCATAATATGTGTAAGTAACAAAATGTTGGTATTATTCAATATAAGATGAGGCTAAAGAATGGAAGTTAAGTTATAGGTAAAACTTGGTCCGCTGGTAACTCAATAGTCCTTCAAAAGACTCCTGACCTGTTCGAGGGTCACAAAAAGCACAATGGTGAAAGGAGCCTGACGGGAGAGGATGGGGACAAAGCCCTTATACAATGCCATAACACCTTCAGCTCTAACCGTCTTCACTAAACAATCAAAAACCCCACTATAAGGAGGAGCCTTCCCTGGCTCCACCTTCATATTCATTATTCTTGTTTTCATCACATCCACTGGCGTAGAAGTCACAGCCGCCACAAAACCAGCCACAACACTTGATGCAACATGAGTCCCAAAACCATCTTTAAAAACACCATGTTTAAGTATAGACTCCTTAACATGGTCATACGAAGCCAGCTGAGACGCGGACACAATCATAGCTCTCTTAACCGTAAGAGACGATCCACGCCACAATGTAGCAATCCCCTCCTGTGCGCAATCTTCATAATCGCATCCACCACGCTTTTATAATTCCTACGAAGATGAGGAGGCAATCTTCCATCAGCCTGCATTCTTACCATTGACACATCAGCCGGATTACCAACAGTGGCTCCAATCCCTCCAGACACAAAACCAGCAAGTATCTTCGCAGTTAGCGTCATGTTACCATCAACAGGATCAGACCACTTTCTCTTAAACATATCATAAAGTCCCATACAAGTAGACGAGTAAAGCATCTGTCTCAAGACTGTCGCAGACACGCCGGAGAACAGAGCCTTAACTCCCTCAGTTCTCACAATTTTAGCTCCAACTGAAATGGGTCCCATTCTGGACGAGGAACCCACAAGGTGGTCGACGGGGTGGTTGAAAATTTCCATTGCGGCGGTGTGAAATGCGAAAGCGGGACGACGGGTAGGTGTGAAAAGGGTTTGTTCGCCGTGAAGTTGCATTCTAACTTTGATTAGATCGATTGGGTGGGTGGCGCAGCCGGCTGTGACTGCGGCGATACCACCTTCGACGAAGCCCTTTGCCGCCCCCATCGCGGTTGAAGGAAGGAAGGATCAAATGCTTAAGAATGACGACGCTGAAAAAGTCAGCGAAGTGGGGTTTAGGGTTTCTGATTCCTTAAACACTTGTCGTCGTTTCCGATTCGGTGTCGTGTTTGGTTGGTTAGGGTTTTGGACAAATCCCGTTTTTATTTATGCGTATACAATAAGTCTATAAAATTTTCAACTCTACTGATGTAAAACAATGTAATGTAAAACAAAATTAATTCAAATGAAAATACATTTGTATCGTACATCGTAGCTAAATGTTATTAGGAATGTATCATGTGCATCCATCTATTTGCTAGATTCACGAACTCTTACATTTGTTGATTGCATTTTTTCAATACACCACGTCATTGCACTTACCACGTGCATATCACGTGCAAATGCGTGTGCAATTCATGTCTCATTAATATATTAACACAATCTAATGCATTAAAAAATACAATCAACGGATGTAAAAGGATTTCATGAGTCCACCAAAATAGATCTCAGATAAATTGTTTTAATTTGATATAAATTGTTTTTACTACACAAAAAAGTCACAGGTGTTGAATGATGAGATCAAAGGTCACATGATTGGTTCCAACTTTGTGTATGAAAGAAGTTTATATGTAATCCACGTCTGTACTCTCTGATGAATAAATTACAAACATGTGCATTTGGGAGTTCCATTGTTGACACGCAGTAGCCTTCTCTAACAAATAGCTTTAAAACTATGTATTCTCTCGAACATGGGAAGGCCAATGGATACCATAGAAGACCACTCGGGACAGCAGATGACAAATTTAATACAGAAGGCACGACTGGTAGAGATGATAGTTGATAATGGCAGAATCTGCAGCATTGTTGAAAATAATCATAACACATAATGCACACAAGATTTAAAACACCAGCCCTACACGTACATTTGATATAAGATTCTAATGATCAGTAGACAGCAGACAATAAATGATTAAACTGAAGTTACATACCTATATGAGTGCATCAGGAACTACCCTTAACAATAATGACAGGGCACTGTGCGTGATTGGTGCAAAAGTTGCTGACGCTTCCCAAGAACATCCTGTTTGCATGCATATATAATCAAATAAACGTCAAACTTATTTATCTAATAAGCGAAAATGATAGGTAATATGATTTTGACTGCTGAGAGCTCAACAGGCTAGCAACTAGTGATGGACCTAAAATTACATATTAATGGAATTTAACGGGACTTGTAACAATTTGACAGTTATAATTCAAATGACTGATAGCACAGCATCAAACAAGACCTCCAAGCTTGTTCGAAACCATCATCCTTAAACATTCAAATTCCAAAAATGAGTGACCTTAAATTTGCTAGTATATTTTCCTTTCAGATATATGATATTAACTGCAGGGATAACAGAAAGTACAAACATTCCAAAAAGGCTTAGCTCTAGGGATGGTTATTAATGATTCACTGGGTAATGCAAGCAATTTCTGTATAATAAGCGTATTTGTCAAGCCGCTAGTGGAGAAAGTGGTATTTTGGAAGTCTATCAATCTTGCAACTTTATCCAAATTGCTATAATACTTGAAACAGGCATACACGAATCAATTAAACTTCCCCAAGCTTAATATTCAGGATTCCAACATGTGGTAACAAATGGAAGGAAAGCTGTTTCAATGGATAAAATCAAGACAGGCCTCAATCAAGGATATAAAAACGAATACAGCAGATGAGAGTACCTTTTATGGGTCCAAACGCACGAGATCCCATAACAAGAAGATCAGCATTGAGTTTCTCCACAGCATCACATATTGCTTCCTTAGGATCACTGCTAACAATGATCTCAGTCTTAACATTAACCTGTCAAACAAACATTCACTCATCACAAAACAAATGAACAATAAAACAACAGCTTTATACTTATTATAAATGAACATAGACAGAAAAATACTCCAAAGAGAAAACAAACATTTCTGTCGCGCATATCTTCAAAGCGTGATCCATAATAGCCTCGGTGATCCGTTTCTGGTGTGCCTCAATTGCAGCAGTGAAGGCTGGAACCTCAACATCACCTGCGTTGAAACTGAACCATCAGACAAAAATAAAACAAAATCAACACGAAAACGAAACCTAAACAAGCAAAGGAACTGAACTGGGGCCGCCGAAGGGGATGGCGCCAGGAGAGAGGCCGGCGGATATGGAAGGAGGAGACTGAACGTGGAGGACAATAAGAGAGTTGTCAGATGTGAATTTGAGGTTGTCAAGTGCCCAATTGAGAGCTTTCATGCTCTCTTCGCTACCATCGACGGACACAACGACAGATTTGAGGTTGCCGGAAGACATGATCGACAACCGTGCAAGTGGATTTAGCTAAACGAAGAGAAGCAGATATTTGTGGAAACTGGAAGATCTAATCTAAACGATCGACACTAAACGACAACCGTGCTTGTTCTTTTATCTGATCTACACGACACGATTTAAATATGGGACGATTGCAGTAAACCACCATTATAATATTCCAGTTTGCAGAAAACCACCATTATAACGAAAAATTACGAAACGGGTATATTATAATTCTGCCGTTAACCAAAAACCACCAGACCTACTGTTCCGTTACTTGAACCGTTAAAAGCGTGTGAGCTTATTAATTTAATAATATATTTTTTATTTTTGTTAATTACCAAAAACCACTATTATAATATCCGTTTTACGAAAAACCACCATTTTAATAATTGATTATCAAAGTACTACCAACTGCACTGTTCATGCTAAAACAGAGGCTCGTACGACAATTTAACTCGTTTATATATGTCTACTAGCTATATGATGCTTCAATTTAATCTTGATGGATGTCAATGAAGAAAATAATGCTAGAAAATGCAAAAGAAAACTCATGTTTGAGAAATTTATAATTATCAATGTGGAATGGTTACCGACTGTCCGATTCAAATATAATAATTTTCCTCCTTTTATTTCTATGAAATATGATTTATTACATCACTACTTTTAAACTATAACTGTTGTACTATATTGATCTAAAAGATTCAACTATGTATTAAAGATTCAACTACTTTTAAACTCATGTTTTGTTTAATGAACCGTAATTTTGTAGGAAGAGTAATAATATCTTGCTAATCAAAGATAGCTAAAATTGTAGCCTCAACATCGTTACCTAGCGTTACCTAACGGAGTTGAATACCCACGCGTCAACATAATAATTTTGTAGGAAGAGTAATAATATCGTACTTAGTTGTTAAAATGGTGGTTTTCTGCAAAACAATATATTATAATGGTGGTTTTCTGCAATTGTCTAAATTGAAGTTGAATACCCACGCGTCGTGTGGCGCGTGTTGTACAGTTTCTAACGGAGTTAGGTCAATGGTGGTTTTTGGTTAACGGCAGAATTATAATATACCCGTTTCGTAATTTTTCGTTATAATGGTGGTTTTCTGCAAACTGGGACATTATAATGGTGGTTTACTGCAATTGTCCCTTTAAATATTAACACCTTATAAGAGTATTCGTTTTTTTGTTAATTTATTTAGCTCAGTTAGTCTCTTTATATGCATTTTTAATAAAGTAAATAATTTATTCGTTATAATTGTTGACAGATACAAATGTTTGAAATGGAGCCGCTAAGCTTTTGCAATGGGTCCATCAGGTCGGTAGGAATTCCGAAGTTGGTTCTTACTCCATATGTTTACTAAGAGCAACTACAGCGGCATAATGTAAATAAATCCATTAGACAAATTGGCCCTGTCATTCCAAAATAGAGAAGACAATAGTGAAATTCATTTCAATTCCACTCCATCGACGTCAGATTAGGTATAATTATACATATCTAGGGTTTGATTCTTCAAATTTAACTCACGATCTCTCAATCTCTATCTCATTTTCTCACTCGCAATTTCAGCCTTTCATTTTTCAGATTTCATCCCCTGCATGCACAAATCACCATGTAAACATTTTTGTTTGACTCCAATCCAATCTACCTTCCTTGTTCGGGTCGCTGTGTCTCCGATCTTCATGGATTCCGACCACTAGCTCTATCCGCAGCTTGACCAATACTCGGTTGCCCAAGCGTAGAACTTCTCTGGTTACCAAGAGGAAACGCACTAGACTCAAACCTAAAGGTTTTGACAGTTTTCGTGTTCATTTCTAATTAGAAACTGTACTATTTGATTATTTTTGTTGATGAGCATGGCAAAGAACCAATTTGATTATTTATTTATGGAGGAAGTTAATGCAAAGAGCTGAGAGCAGGTATGAAGAGGATAAGACTGATTGAATCGAAGCAGGAGTATTTTGAGGATTGTAATGTACAACTGCTACAACATTGGGTGATGGGAATCTGTTCCCAGTCTGAGAGGAAATGGGAAATGGAATCTAATCGTTTTCATCTCTAATATATTTAGCAAAGTGGAATTTCGTTTGGAAATTGAAGTGTTGAGTGTGCATGTGTTATGGTGAAGTGATGGTTTGGTTTGTGTGCAACTGCAGAACCGATTGTTGACGTGGGAGAGGAACAAGAAGAAGCTTGTAGACGTAGATGGATTCATCGTTCACACAATTGCTTAGTGAAGGTCTATATGAAGATAGTGAGAGTCCGCAACCAAATTTGTCCCAAAAAAGGGCGTTCTAAAAACTTCTCAATACAAGAGGATATGTTACTCATATCTGCATGGGAGAATGTAAGTTTAGACCCAATAAAAGGCAACAATCAAACTCAGGCCGGCTACTAGAGTAGAATCACGAGCTATTTTAATGAGCACAAGTCGTTCGCAAGTGAAAGAAGTACAATGGCATTGACAAATTAGTGGTCCATTATACCAAAATGTGTGAGCAAGTTCTAATGAATCTATAATCAAGTAGAGGGGAGAAATCAAAGCAGATTAAGTGAAACAGACGAGGTATAAAACTTATATATACCAATTCTTATATAATCATCAACCGCATCCACGACAGTTCCATATGCAAGCATTCGAATTGCCGCTGTTATTTTTTGAAGAGGCGATAATCCAAGAATTCCCACCACATCTGCTCTTTCAGTGAAGTACTCATCATGAGCTGAAATTTCTGATTGAATTCTCAAAAATAAAAGACGACGCATTCCAAATCTTCTACGAAACATTGAATCGGGATATGTAGGATTATCATAAATATAATCACAATAAAGTCTAGCATGACCTTCTTCTCTATCACGATTAATCACACGACGATCCATTGAAGATCCACCGCGGCGTGGTGCCGAATCAACATTCTGACTTTGACGATGTTGTTGAATGGCAATACTCATTGTTTGTAGCTCTTCATCTTCTTCGTCTTTCATCTTCTTTTTCCACCATTTTTGAAGATTGTGTGGCATTATGGTTACGGGAAGTTGAAGAGATGAGAGTGTGGAGATGAGAGTGTATGATTGAAGAGAGGAGACTTGAGAGTGCACGGAATGAAAGGTGTGAGTGTGTGATGAAGAGACGAGATAAGGTAAATTTTACATAACTATTATAAAATTATTTTTTAGAGCACTCATATAAATAAGAGCATTGGAGTTGGTCTAACTGAACAAATTTCAGACTCAAAATAAAGATAAGTATATAAAATATCTGCTCGATAGCGCATTAGATTTATGTTTGATAACTCGTAACAAAACATCTGAGAAATGTTCATAACAAGTGCTTACAAAGACTCTTGCAACCACAAACTCAGTAACATGTAAGATGGTACAACACAAGAATGAGTAAACAGTACTAATAGAAGAAGTTTTTTTCACTCCATATTCATAGGAAGAATTTGGTTTCATTTACTTGGCTCTCTCGCCTTCGAGCTGGCTCAAGTTGCCTTTTTCCTTAATGAGTTGTATATGGTGGTGTTTGCAATATAGACGGCCTTCGTGGGCAATGTAGTTGGAGGGGCTAATGGTGCATCCTCCATGGGTGCATTTGAAACAACTTTTATGGTATGCCATTCCATTTACAGTAACCTTTCAATGTATACACCAAGTGTTAATTATTTGCGTGGAAACAATTCAGCATTAAAACATGTTAAAGATCCGAGATGTTACCCTTTCAGTCGGATAAGCAGTCTTTTGGCAGCCGATGCACTTTTCTCTGTGCCTCCAAATACACTTGAAACTTTGTCGGACGCTGGCTTCTGCAAAAGATGTACAATTGAATTAACATATCAACACTTAGTTTCCATGGAATATATCAAGAAAATGCTCTAGCTAAGAATCTAATATTACCAGCGGATTCACTGGCTTTTCGGGTTTAACAATTTTAGGAGTCCCTAAAACAAATAAGCAAAAACATCAATCTGAGAAGAACAAAACTGTGGAAACTGAGAAGAAATTGATGAGTGGAGATGGAAGAGACCTTCAAAGCTTTTGTCCAAGCTGCCTGTTAGTTTGTACTGTTGATCAAAATGAGGCCTGCAGTAGAGGACTCCTTCAAATGAATTGTAATTTCCAAGCTGCCATTGAACTCTTCATGTCAATACACCATTTCACAAAAACAACAAGTAGAAGAATAAAGCAAAAAACTAACTCGTCAAAAACTGTGGATCAAATTCAAATCTATCAATAATTAAGCACATGTAAATAGTCTATTTGTGCGCTAAGAGTGGTAAGTAATTCTAAATTACAATTTCATAAAAACAAGAGATCTACCATTTCAGTGTCTAATAGATCTGGAAAAAGAATTTCTAAAACAACAAGCAAAAAAGAAGACCTTGAGAGTTCCCTTGCAGTGGTGACATCGAAAACAAGCTTTGTGGTAAACACGGTTGTCTGCCGTGAGTTTGTCGACGAGGTATACTGTCTTGTCACATGCCATACATTTTTGGGTAGTTCCTGCAAATGCTGATGCCATTTTGATCTTCTTACTTCTTGCACTTCTTCTTGTGCTTTAAATTGGTAGATGAAGAGATTAAAGTCAAAATGGAGACAAGGATAGGAATGGGGTATGTGAGTTAGTGGTGGTGGGCTGGAAGACAGCTACAAGTGATCAGATGATGGAATCAAATTCAACATATTTCAAAAAAGAAACACTTAAATGAGTAAAGTGAAAAGAAACCAATCATGTTTGCTTATCTTTTACTTCAGCTAATTACCTCTGCTCCTCTCCACAAGCTTACTTTTCTTTAGCACTTTTTTACAGTCCCAAAATGTGCAGTTATTTTATAACATCAAATACCTACCAATGACATTACATGAACTTCAAGGTATCTCCATTTTCAACATTAATATGTCTAAGCAAAGATATTTTGTTCGTGTAACAACTTCATTGAAACACTTTGAACTAACATTGAACAGTTACAGAGACTTGCCTCATACTGCCCTACCAGAACCAGAAGCACATAATGATGTCAAACAAGGCAATGATCCACATGTAATTATGAAACACTCAATAAAATGTTACTTTGTTTTTTTATGCATGAAAGGACTAGTTGTTACTGAAACCACCAAATGGATGCATATATGGTTGCTTATCTTGTAATGAACGTATGAAACAAGTTAAGGATGGTGCTAGCTTTTCTCAACTTGACTCAATCAGTCACATGGATAAACAACCAGCACCAGACCTTTGGCAGACAACTGATATCTATCAGCACACTTGAATACTTGATATCTACATACCTCTTGAGTGGTGTTCAAGTGATAAGATCCTTGCACTTATGATTTCAATAATATTTTTCGCATTGCAGAAGGTCTTTCATATTCCCCTTCCTACTTTTTCCAAAAAATATTACTCCGTTGCTTATTTTATAAGGGCCAGTATATATTAATTATCAACTATGTTCTCAAACAAGCCAAAGGCCAAGCATGTTAGTGTTCTGTGTTTGACTAGTTATGGTTGATCTGTTCTTACACTTACACCAACTAGCATGAGATATTGAGATAAAAAACGTCAAGATACAATCACCACATACGCTCCTAGGTCTTTCTAACATTGCTGCCGCCTTGGGTGGGGGAGTGCTCCCTCTCACGAGGTGAGACCTCCTCCGCCCCGGGCTTCCTTTTTCCTTTCACCTTTCCTCTTGCTTTTCCTTCCAATAATGGATTTCTCTAGCATACATGCTAGCTTTCCCCTAGCTTTGAGCTAGTTTCCTTCAAGCCTCCGAGCTTGATTGTCTTGGTTTTGAATGGTGGGATCTCCGTGGTCTTCAGCCTCCGCGGCTTGGGCACTGTACGGTTGGCGGCGCTGTGGTGGTACCAGGGCTTGGTCTTCCATCCAAGCCTCAGCGTGGTGTCCGGTCTGGCAGTGGACAAGCGTCGGCTAGGGTTGCGGTTGAGTGGGTTGTGGCGGGGTGGATGGGGCTTTGGTTGGCCGGTGCGACTGGGGTTGGGAGATGGCTGCTTGGGCGTGCGGATCGGACGCGGATCGGGCGCTCGATGGCGACAGCCGGCGGCTCGGATTCTGCGGATCGGATGCTTAATGGCGACAGTCGGCGGATCGGACGGCGGCTGCTTCTTGTGGACGATCTGTCGCGCGGTGGACGGCGGAGGCTCGAGCGGTCTGGCGCGTGCGGTGGCTGCCGGGTTGGGACGAGCGGCGGCGGCTGCTAGGGTTTCTCTGGCGGCGGCTGCTAGGGTTCTCTGGGTGTCGGCTGTCGGCTGCTAGGGTTCTGTGGCTATTGGGCTTGTCTGTTGCATTTGGGCTTGGGCCAGATCCTTCCTTTGGTCTTCCTGCTTTTCCTGGCCTTGTGGCATTTTCAGTCCTTGGGCTGGGTGCTCTGGGTTTCTTCTCGAGTCCGATCGCGGTCTGGACTTTGGTGAGCTCGTTGGGATGGCGCCATTTATGGTCTGCTCTTCAATCTGTTTTTATGAGACTTCCTCGACGTAGTGTTGTCTTAGAATTTGTCCCTTCGTTTATATTTCCTTTGCACGAATTGTAATATCTATTTCAATGAAATATATCTCACCTTTAATCAAAAAAAAAAAAAGGAATGCCATAAGTTGGGATTTGTGCATAGCAACCATGTCTGGCAGCCCGAAACATTTATAAACACTTGTGAAGTTTCTTTCAAGTGATTGGCGATTGAAGTCTCAGCTGAATATAGAGAAATCACCAGACATGAATCACTTTATTGATATTAAAGGCTTCAGAGCAAAAAACTACCCTTGAGTACGTAAGAAGTCGATGAACCCAAATTAATGAAAAGGAACCCTGTGATTCAAAAAATGACTGGTGATAGTAGAGGCTTGTTAGAGAATGCAGCCTCCAAATTTGCCATTACAATGTCCTCAACAGCAGCAAATGATTCAGGAGTTAGAACAGCCTTATGCGGAGACAAGACAACATTTTGCAACTTAAATAGCTCTTCAGGCACGTAAGGCTCGTTTTCAAACACATCAAGTCCAGCGCCACCAAGTTCACCATTTACCAGCGCTTTTACAAGTTCCTTTTCATCAATCAGTTGTCCGCGGCCAACATTGATGATGACACCAGTCTTGCCCAGTGCTCTCATAACATCCTTATTAATTAAGTGATGCGTTTCATCCGTTAGAGCACAGCACACAATAAGCACATCACTGTTCATTGCAAGTTCAACAACATTTCGATAATATTTAAACGGCAGTGATGGTTTTTCCTTCTTCGAGGTGTAAGAAATAGTGCAACCAAACACTTTGAGCCTTGTGGCAGTTAAAGTGCCAATGCTTCCTAACCCAACAATCCCGATTTTCTTACCTCCCAACTGTAACAAAGAGAATGTCGGCGGACTGAGATAGTATGTATATATCAAGTAAAACTACAAGGAATAAGATAGGTAGACAACATCCTATGAAGTGCGATAGAGACCAGTAATATCAGGGGCTTCAGGCAAGTAATAAAACCCAAGCAAGCAAAAGACCTAATAGAATTACTAATAACAGAACATAAAAACATTCTACTGAATTAGATAACACTTTGAAAGGTAACTAAATACTACAAGGCCAAAATTCTTAATCCAAATTACAACAGGAGTAGGACAAATTCTTTGGCAGGACATTACGCTTCACTGACCAATATCCTCATGCATAAAAATTCTTAATCCAAATTACTACAAGGCCAAAATTCTTAATCCAAATTACAACAGGAGTACGACAAATTCTTTGGCAGGACATTACGCTTCACTGACCAATATCCTCATGCATAAAAATGCTCTAAACATGAATTTCAACTTACTTAACAAATAAGAGTTGATGCAAACTTCTTCAAGACTGAAAAGCTACTTATGCGCAGCTAAATCCCACACTTAGGGCCTTATGTTCAGACCGTGCCACAAAACTATAACCCTCAGTTCTACTGCTATTCGAAAACAACTCAAAACACTTCCGTAAGTTGAATAACTGGCCACAGTTTACTCACAAGTATGGTCCTCCGAGCAAAACATAAACTCATTCATTCATCTACACATGAGAATACTAATGGAAATTGGAATGGAACAAGTTAAAACCTTGGATCCAAGCTGAACCTCAGCTCCCTGATTCCACAGTCCACTCCGTATAAACCGGTCGCCAGCATTAACATTCCTCAAAACATCAATCAACAACCCAACAGCATAATCCGCAACATCTTCAGAAAACGCATTTCCAGCATTAGTAACCTTAATCCCTCTCCGCTTACACTCAACCAAGTCAATATGATCCACCCCAACCGACGATCCGACTACGAACTTCAAGTCCGGAAACATCGCGAGCGTCTCCGCGGAGATACGCGAAGGCCCGATGCATAGCAGGACCCGGACAGTGTTCCTCAAGGACTCGGCGGTTGAGTCATCGTTTGCAGAGTCGAGTGGGTCGAAGACTCTAAATTTTGTGAGGAGTCGGGATTTGAAGAAAACGCCGTACTGCGGGATCCGGTGGATGTACAGCAGCTGCAGCTCGCCGGCGTCTGCCATCAATTTCAATTAAAATAAAAATAATTAGCAAAAATAAATTATATTTTTCGTATCTTAAAAATTAATGACTTATTTAAGTAGTGGATTATTAGCGGAAGAAAAGAAAATAAGGAAAAAAATCAGAGGAAATATCTGTATACAAATGGTATAAAATCAAATGGATATTATATTTATTGGATTAAGTTTTAGAAAAATATGTAATTTTTATGAGACGAAGAGATATCATGTTAATCGTTGATTTGATTGATTTAGTGGTTGAGTTAATGTTAGTTTTTAATTAAATTGGTTGGTTGGATTTGCAAAATGTAGGGATGATTGATAGTGACGATTATTAATATCAAGTGTTAGATTAACAAAAATTAACGGAAAAAATAATGTCGCTCCGTCTCATAAAAAATTGATGATCCTTCTAAAACCTTAGCCTCTATTTATTTGTCTTAGTATATTAGCTGGCTGTTATTCCGCACGTGTCTTCTCAAACACACCACCAACACCCACTAGCAGCATCTGGCAGATTGAATCCCACAACCTCTAAATCCAACGGTTCAAAATCACCCGCCTTTGCGAGATCTGAATCTCCACCGTCCGATTAAATCTCACCACCTCCACCTCCACCGCTCCCAATCTGATCTCTTCCACAAATTCTCAAACCCTAGACAAATCCTAAACAAGCGAGATATGGCGGATGCTCAGTCGTGGAAGGCGACTCGACGCAGTAGCAATCCAAGACTACTGCTAGATTCAAACGACCATCTCCTCGTTGATATTCCCGCTACTCCAACCGACAAAGCAACTCAATCTCCTTTCTCCGCCCTCGTACCAACTCTGTCCCCGACCGTAGCTACCGCCGCCGCAATAGCTTCCTGGTACTTATCCAACATCGGAGTATTGCTACTCAACAAGTACTTACTCAGCTACTACGGCTTCCGCTACCCGATCTTCCTTACCATGTTACACATGCTCTCGTGTTCAATCTACAGCTACTTCGCAATCGTATTCCTCAGATTAGTCCATTTCCAGCACATTCTCTCGCACAACCAGTTTTTGAAGATCTTCGCTTTGTCAGCAATTTTCTGCTTTTCTGTTGTTGCTGGGAATACTAGCTTGAGGTACATTCCAATCTCATTCAATCAGGCAATTGGCGCAACTACGCCGTTTTTTACAGCTGTTTTTGCTTTTGTTATTACGTATAAGAAGGAAAGCGCAGAGGTTTATTTGGCTTTGGTACCTGTTGTGTTGGGGATTGTTGTTGCTAGTAACAGTGAGCCTTTGTTTAATTTGTTTGGATTCTTGGTTTGCTTCGGATCTACTGCTGGAAGGGCATTGAAGTCGGTTGTTCAGGGGATTATATTAACGTCTGAGTCGGAGAAGCTGCATTCTATGAATTTGTTGTTGTACATGGCACCATTGGCTGCGATGATCTTGTTTCCAGTTAGTTTGTATTTTGAAGGGAATGTAGCGGGTGTTCTGGTGGAAAAGGCAAGGAGAGATTGGTTTATTGTGTTTTTGTTGTTTGGGAATGCAACAGTGGCTTATTTGGTGAATTTGACTAATTTTCTGGTCACGAAGCATACCAGTGCATTGACGTTACAAGTTCTGGGGAATGGGAAGGCCGCAGTTGCTGCTGTGGTGTCTGTGCTGATTTTTAGAAACCCAGTGAGTGTGATGGGGATGGTAGGATTTGGGGTGACTGTGTCGGGTGTAGTACTTTATAGTGAAGCAAAGAAGAGAACAAGACAGACAATGCACTGAGGAAATGGTGATACATCTACAATTTTCTCTTTCCGTTTTAGTAATTGCACTCTTCGTATCTTGTATGTGTATTGGCATTCTTTTGTGGTATATTACTATGGGATGAAGATAAAGTGAAGTTGGGAGTTGGAAGAGTCATTCAATCGAATAGAAGGGAAAAGCTTGCTCTTTGGTGTATATTATTGCTGTTAAATTTATTCTGATGTGGAATACTGATCTTCCTATAACACCTTTACATGAAGAAATATATGCATTGAGCATTTGCTCTTCCTGTTAACATGTCGCTACTTTGCTATCTTGAAAGATTTGTTGTGGATAGTTCTTCTATTACGTTATTCAAGTGTTGGCAGGTTTCATGCTATCTTCTCACTCATTTTGATATCTTCATTGTAAAATTGTAGCTATGAAAATGGAACTTTCAGACAAACTGATTGCTTGAAAGAGTTCAAACTCACTGTTAGCTCGACCAAAACATTGACACATACATGAATGAATTCTTCAAGGAAATGTTGAGCATCAGGCTCACTGTTTGCAGACCCTGTGCAAGTAATTCCTACATTTGACACCAGAGCTGAACAAGCTTCCTAAATAACTACTGATGAAGTTCTTCAGGAGTTTCGGAAGTCTAGCTGAATCGAGCAAGTTCACATTTTTTATTTTTTGCTGATTTTTGTAGATTCATTAAATAATGATTTATAACTTTATTTATAGTTCCAAGTTTTTTTCTGCAGCAATTTGCAATTTCAGAATTCTCTGAATTTCAATTATAATATTTCCTTTAATAGGAATTTACTTTTAAGTCTAAAAAGAAGAAATATCATTTCAGTGCTATTTTCACAACTAATTATCAATTTCATGTTTGTTCAGATCTCCTTCCAACAAACATCAACAGATTTCCATTTCCTCACTCTCATCCGTGTTCTTCAATCTCCGACGATTATCTCATTCCGCCGGAAGACGACATCGTTTTGCTAATCCATCCGCCGCACTGTCGAGTTAGATCTGATCCCCAATTTACACGACTTGAATTGGCCAGCTCAAACCCTACATTAGGGTTTGAGAGTCTGTGATGTGTGAATTTTTGAGATTATTATGACTAGTTGTTGTGGAGGTGGTGACAGATGGGAGTGGCCAACAAAGGTTGGAGGTCAAGGTTGATGTCTGCTGCTCTGGCTTTGTCACATAGAAATAATCACAAGCATAGTTATAATGGTGGTGGTAGTGGTAGTACATGCTGTGGATCATCGTCCAAGAGTAGAAAGTCTGTGCCTTGGTCTTTGGTTTGCGGATTGATGCTTTTTGCT
This sequence comes from Sedum album, assembly GCA_006409495.1. Lineage (NCBI taxonomy): Eukaryota > Viridiplantae > Streptophyta > Magnoliopsida > Saxifragales > Crassulaceae > Sedum > Sedum album. The sequence goes on along the minus strand of QZGG01000762.1, from coordinate 72,549 downwards.
TTAGGGTTAATATCACTTTTCACTGGACATTTGGCATCCGATCTTGAGTTGTACTACTCACGCGACAATTTTCCTAGGGTGGTAAGCTGTTATATTTCTTACTTATATGTGTAAAATATTTAGTTATGGTGTAGAATTTAGTGTCAGTAGATTGAGATGGATGCTTGATGGTTTCTAGTGTGTATCTGCTTATGGAAGTTTTGGATTCTCAAAATTTAATTGTTGTTCTCAATTTGCATCTGCTTATGACTGTTAGCTGCTTGCACTTAGCTTATGTGCAGTATTCTTAGTCGCCTATAAATGGCTGAAATATGAATTCCTTAGAGAATTTACAATAATCACATTGTATGACACTTTTACATTTTCATTTTTAAGCGCCGAAGACATTTCATTGTGGCGATAGGCTCTAGGCATGAAAGGAACTCGTCTGGGAACCAAAAATCAGTCATTTGAAATTTCGTTCAAATTCCATCATTGAAATCAATTAAACATATTTTGACCTTTGAGTGATCCAATTAATTTTTCTTATGAATTGGCTGTATTTTATGTTGCGTAGTCTCTGCATATTGATATTGTAGTGTAAATCGTAAGATGTTACTATGTCTAAGAAATTGCTCATTAACTGTCATTTCACAAAATGATTCATTGTTATTTGATTATGCCAATGGACAGCTTACGTAATTCTTCCGTTTAAAATTATGTTCTTACTTATTGATTTCAATATTCTTTAGATTGGGAGACATGAACCAATTGATATTTGGCAATCAGAATATTCTAAGGTCTATTACGGATGCAGCGAAAGAGGTCCACGATTTGTTTGTAAGTGATTATGAGACATTCAGTTGAATTGATACTCTGTGATTTCAGTTTTCCTTTCCGTCGTTTCGAGTTACATTACATGCTCATTTATTGTCTTTATTCATCTTTTTAGCTTCATACAGTTGGATATTCATGAAAATTCCATTACCTATATCTATTGTGATTTATTCAGTAAAAGCTTGTTATATTCCAACGGAATTCATGAATGTGCTCATATGCAGCCCCAGTGAAAGAAAGATTCTCAAATGGCTATTTGCTGATTGCTGCAAGTGGTGGATTAAATCAACAAAGAACAGGGGTATTTTTTATCATAACTGTCGCATTTCTACAAATGCAACTCGACATCTAATCTTATTTCATTTTACATTATCTTCTTGTGTTATCCTTATTCAGATTACAGATGCTGTTGTTGTCGCAAGAATCTTAAATGCCACATTAGTTATTCCAGAATTGGATCATCATTCATTTTGGAAAGATGATAGGTAAACTGATTTGCACCATGCCATTAGTGTTGCTTACGTGTACTATACACCGTAAGTCACAGAATGATTGGTTGAGAGTTGGTTGAATATAAGAACATATGTTTGACTTGCAGTGACTTCACTGACATCTTTGATGTGGATTGGTTCATTTCTTACCTCGAAAAAGATATCCCTATTGTTAGGCGAGTGCCTGATGATTACATGAGATCGATGGAAAAGCCGCCTTATACTATGCGTGTACCTAGGAAATCATCCCCTGAGTACTATTTGGATGAAGTGTTGCCTATACTTCTTCGGAGACATGTAAGACTCATAGTATGTTCTTTGAATGGCTTTTTTAGTAATCATGTAGAACTTTCCGGTTATCAAGTTGCAGTATCAGTATCTGACGTCTGCTTAAAACGGCAACATGCTTATATTACTCTGAAATTCTGTTTCAATAGTACTCCATTTTTTCTCTTTCTTATTTTATTTTTGGGAATTATCCTAGGTTGTGCAGTTGACCAAGTTTGATTATCGATTAACAAGTGATCTTGATGATGAACTACAAAAATTGCGTTGTCGTGTCAATTATCATGCCTTGAGATTTACAAACCCCATACAAGAACTTGGTCAGAGAGTGGTGATGCGAATGCGGAATATGACATACCGCTTTGTTTCAATACACTTGAGGTTTGTTCCTGAGATCTTGAATTCAGTGACTCATGCTGTGACTGTCTATTAAAAGATGGTTGTTCTCTGTAGATACAGCTTCTAGACACAATGTCACTTTGCTTAATGTTATTATGTCCAGTCTTTTTGGATATAAGAAAATACATGGCCTTTCAAGTTTGGATAATCATAAACTGCATGTTATTGGGAATTAATCATTTCAGGAAAGGAAACTCTTCCTTATCTTGAACCCATTGAACTCTAAAAAGCTGTTTGGTGCAGGTTTGAACCTGATATGCTTGCATTCTCTGGGTGTTACTTTGGTGGAGGAGACAAAGAGAGAAATGAACTTGCTGCAATACGAAAACGATGGGAGACATTGCCTGTAAGATTTTTCTTTAATATACCAAGCTATTACCAAATCCTAGTTAATGATAGTATAAAACATACGCAAAATAAATTAATAGTTTATCTGTCTTCATGTTCGGATTTAGTTTCTCTTCTCGAAAACGACACAAATACTGATCTATTCTCATTAACACGCATGATCACTGTACTCTTTTATAAATTAAATTGAAGGACCTAAGTCCCGAAGGAGAGCGGATGCGGGGAAAGTGCCCTCTTACTCCGCATGAAGTTGGGTTAATGTTGAGGGCGCTTGGATTTGATAATGATACATATGTTTATGTTGCATCTGGTGAAATCTATGGTGGAGAAGATACATTAAGGCCTCTAAAAGAACTCTTTCCAAATTATTACACCAAGGAGATGCTGATAGCTAAGGAGCTAAAGCCTCTTCTTCCGTATTCATCTCGCCTTGCTGCCATTGATTTCATTGTCTGTGATGCCAGTGATGTGTTTGTCACAAACAACAATGGAAACATGGCAAAGATTCTCGCAGGTCGCAGGTGCAAACTTAAACCTAAGCTAGAATGTTCTTATTACATACTGTGTGATGCACTTGCTTTTATCAGTATTCAGTCCAAGAAAGTGGCTAAAAGAAGCATTTTGTTGTAATGTATTAGCTACGTTGTTCGAGAGTAGGGACAGCGCATATATTATGTTTTGGGGCTTTAATTGTAACAAAAAACCAAGATCTGAGAGAAATTCCCTTGACAAAAGTGCTGATGGTAAATAGACATTTCATGAGGATGCCTGCATTTGTTCTAGTGTTTTCCTATCTTCATTGAGTTTTGACTGTTTATCTTGACAGAGTGCCCATACATATTTATTCTTCTTGTATGAACAACTGTTATGTGCTACTCTAATATCGTCATAAAATGATGTGTTTGAAGGAGGTACATGGGACATAAAAGGACCATTAGGCCAAATGCGAAGAGATTGAGCCCATTATTTATGGCACGCAACAAGATGGACTGGAAAACCTTCTCCAAGAAGGTAACTTCTCACCAGAGAGGATTCATGGGGGAACCAGACGAGATGAAACCAGGAAGAGGCGAGTTTCACGAATATCCATCATCTTGCATATGCCGTAGAAAGTTACAATACACTCAACGAAGGGGCATCCAGAGACGGTCATTTCAGCAACACCATACATTCCCTGTGCAAAATCAAAGCCATGCTCTACAGAGAAAGACATAAACATTTTACATGCATTTAGGGACTTCAAAGTTACATCAGGCCACGGGAAGATAGCACTACTTGAGGGGCTAGTGTTTGTGTCAAGTCGATAAATATGTGATGGTTGATCAAGAGCCTGGATTGTTCAGCAACCTTCAAATTGCACCAGAAGTGTTGGGGCTATTAACAATGTCTAATTTCCCTTGGAGCTTTTTAAATTTCTATTACCTCCCTTATAATATTCGATGTATAGGGTAGAGGCAGTATGTTTGAAATGAATATTTATTCACAGGAACCTTATTTTAAGTAAATAGACCAGCTTTAGCAGGTTGTTTGTTCCATTGGCAAAGATAATTACATCTTCATCTCTGAAGTTGAGCTTATCTGCTTCTTAACTACAAGTACAGCTTAAAGTTCAGGCTATCACCAGAAGAACCACTTTTGTTGTGGCTTTTAGATCTTTGAAGTTCTCGATGGCAGTATGTTCAGTAAAACATAGTATCCTGTCAAGGAATGGTTTTTTCGCTCCATTTTCCTTCAAACCAAATTGATCAATATCTATAGATAATTAAAAATGATTGGAGACATTAAAACTAATAAAAAAAATCCTGTCAATGGTGCTATTTTATTTTTGCATAAAAGTGCAGTTATGAATCTCCATATCTTCCAATAGCTTCACCCACTCGAACTCTATCACCACGCTTCAAACAGAAGTTGAAATCTGACGAGGATGGACTTTTATCCGACGACTTGGAGACAGGGGCTTGAAAAATTAGCACCACTGTTGATCCCATATTGAAAGCAGCAACCTATGGATAAGGAAATATAAACAAAAAGAGCTGGAGTTGCTAATATTTTGATTTATTAACTATGTACTGATTCAGACTGATGCGCTGACAGCTGCTTACCTCCTCTCCTTTCTTGATAGGCACGCCGGTTCCTAAGGGTTCATATACTCGTTCTTCAGGCTTCGAGTTAAATAACGCTCTACTTTTGACTGGTAGATTTGTCCGGAGTTCAGGTTCAATCAACAGCTGCAATCATGGAATATTTATAGAACAGCTACTGAGTGAGGCAGGTGCCCTTGAGATATACACAGTCGAGGACAATATTCTAGGATGCAAATCACAAATATATGCTTTTATAAAAATGTCATGAATATATACAAATTTGTAGAAAGGGTGCTGGGATCTTACGTTGATAGATCCAATATTGGTGGCACCAACAGCAGCCATCGCCATGAAGCCTTCACGCCATTGCCCTTCGAGCACAACCTACAAACATAACTGCAATCAATTGCATTATCTATGACAATGATATTAAAATCCCCAATAATCTTGGCTTTTGATCATGATCGTGGCAAATTGGCTATGATAGGGATACAATAAAAGTATGGGTACATGGAACTTGATATTAAAACAAAATCCCGAAAGTATTTATATGCAGTAACAGGAACCTTGAGGCTCAAGGTGTTATCCAAATACATTTAGTCGATGTTAAAGAAACAGCAGGCAAAAAACAAGCAACGGGTGTATTAGTCTGTAAGTAAAGTCTTTCTGCACACACAAGGAAAATATATATAAGTCTGCATGGACATAATATACCCTTTCATTCTCAATATATAAATTTCCGATAGTCCTTGCAGCTCTTTCATTTACAGGGAAAAGCCGACCTGATAAGCAGATATTTGTAACTCGTAAGTGACTCATTGGTGAAAACTGAACCAAAAGCTGTACCAAGCTTGATATCAATGTTACAAAGTTTACCAGGAAAATGCCGTCGGACAGAAATATTCCAATCTACAGGAGAATGTACCCTATGATAATCCCCGAGTCCCAAATAAAGCACACAGTAGAAAAGGCCTTTCACTGGACTGTTGTATGACAAGGGAATCATTTAAGAAAACTCACTAGAAAAACTAGCAGTTAAGTATCTCAATTTGTAAGGATAATATGGATCAACAAGATTAAGTGATTTCAGGCACTCAGGATAATGCATTAGGAAACGCAGAGTTTTGAGAAATTAATGAAAAGAAATGTTACAAAAGTGCAGTTAGTTACCGTTCAACAGAATCCCGAACTTTAGGTGAAGCAAGAGAAATTTTCAACCAAGATTTTTTCTTCTCAGCAATGGGAGAATATTCAACACCTTTGTTATCTTCACTCGACATGTCTTCCTTAATTATGGGCAGCACTGAGTGTTTACCGAGCAAGGAAAAAGCGGAGTAAGAAAAACCTTTGACTTGTTCAATCATAGCTCCGGCTCCTTTGATCTCGCCAAACCGAAGAACGGTTCCATCAACAGGACTGACCTGCATTGAGTGCATACACTATGATCAGGGTAACCTTTATCAAAACAAAGCCAGAGAAAAAGCTGAAGTATAAAACCAATGCGTATAAACTGTTACCAGTTACCAGGCATTGTGGATCAGGGTCTATAGGCCTGGATCCTTCCTTCAAAGAACGAATAAAGAAGTCTCTCAAGGAAGCATAATGGTCCAAAGGCAAAGATGCTTCTTCCAAATCTAGATATAAAAAAATAACCAGCTTCATTTTAGTTTGATTGTCTAGAGCATTGATCATGCAAAATAATATTACCTGATAATACAAAAGGCAAACTTACTGGAATGAAATGCCCGAGCCCATGCCCTATAAACATGTGGACGCAACCACATGGGAATTTCCTAAAAATCATTCACATGACTTAAAAATACTTCTGTGTAACAACATAAGGTGAAACATGAGACCTTTACTTCATTATTAGAATATTAAATAACTCTCTACGTACACAATCAGAGTCAGGTGTCATAACAGTCAAACTAATGTAGTCCGCCTAAATAGCACAACACAAATGAAGTAATACTGTCATCTAAAAACCATCTATTTCTCAACTGCCTGCACGTCTGGCAATTGATCCTGCACTCCCACCACTAAATGTTTCTACGGCTTGAGTCCGATGTATGTATTATCCTTGATCAATGCTAATAAATATGTGCATAATACATGCTTTATAGATATCAAAATTTCTGAGGTCTGACAAGCAAGGAGTCGAATAAAAGGCCCAAACTTGACTCGCGTGACATACTAAGTCAGCACACCAACCCTGCAGTAAGTACAAAAGAAAGACTTACAACACTAGTAACATATCCCCAGCATCTAGAGATTGATCCCAGTGGAAGAAATCTCATAAACGTTGCCTGAAATAATAGAGAAAATTCAGTGGAAAAACCCAAATCATAATGCCAATACAATTCTAAAATTAAATGGATTAAAACGAAGTACTTTAGCATCCGGCTTGAACTCCAATTCAATTCCTCTCTGCCTCGCCTCCTCAAGCTACATCAAAAGGCGATCTTAATTAGGCAATAAATCATCAAGCTTAAGTAACAATAAAACAAGGCATACTACCACCTTCTTATCCTCGTAAAGGCGGCGAGCATGCAAAGCTCCAAGCATAAGTAAAGTGGCAGCAGTCGCTCCAGGCACCATAACCAATTACCTACACCATTGTCCAAACCACTTAAACCCTACTTTCTCAAAACCCTAAAAACTATTTTTTGATAGCAGATTACCATTAGAAGAGGAGTTGCTGCCGCTGCCGCTGCCACTGCCACTGCCGCCGCCGCCATTGAATAGAAAAGCTCGCGGCGGCTGCGCAGAGCGAAGCTTGTTGATCAGCGAAGCGAAGTGCAGACGCCGACCGAGAGAAAATTTCTGCTGATCCAATTTGAACTTCATTTTGTAATTTTGTGTGTGAGCATGAATTAGGGTTTCTGTCAATTTAGAGAATCTTCTTGAATTGCTACCCAAGTCAAAATTAATACTAAAATTTTAAATAAATCTAAATTTGAATTTTGATCATTAATATGTTTGCAATCTGATAAAGAAATCACACCAAGACATTCTCCTTGTGAATGTTTGCCATTTTTTCTTGTACAAATCTAACATGGTCTGTCGCGTGTCGCGGTACAGTCACTATCTGGCAGTCTTCTGTTTCGGGTATTCCGACAAGTAATGCGTTTTCAGACTCAATGATTTGTGGAAATTGAGTTTATGAAAACAACTACTCCCTCCGTCCCACAAAGTTTGTCCACCTTTTTGATTATATGTGAGATATAAAATAATCAAAGTGGACAAACATAGTGAGACGGAGAGGGTATTTATTATAGAACTCTTCGAAGTCTAGCAAAACAGATGAAAAAACACAGAGATAGTTGGGTTTGAAGGGGTACATGATGAGTGATTATGCCTGTTGAGTATTACTCGGCTATTGGGAACACTGAGCCAATTTTGTTTCCAAGGTGGTAGCACTTGACATTAACAGAATAAGGCCCCAGTTGGATGTGGTTATCTTCCCTGCCCACAAAAAAGCAAAGAGTGTATAATGCAAGCTCGAACTCTGAGCTAATGCCAATTAGAGAGCTTGACACTGATTTCAGGATCCCATTCCATTCAAACTGGATGGTAAGCAATTGTGTTTCAGAATCGGGCTGCAAGTTGAGAACAAAAAGGTTCACATTGGCAATCTTTGAAGGATGATTCAGTGAATTGATAATAGAAGAACACGAAGTTGCGCCTGAAATGAAATAATGACGAGTGTGACGAAGAGAGAAATTACTTACAATCTGGCCACGGCGTCTTGGATAAATATAACCTTGGTAATCAACTCTTCCTTTGGCCTCTTCCAAGTAAAACTGAGATTCAAAGCCAAATAAGAAATTTTTTGAATGAAATATGCATGACACGACGTTGAGAATTCAATCGAAATGCACTCTGAAAGTACATACCTGAATCCAGTTATGGAAGCCTGAAACTTCTTGTTCCTGACTGTTTTTTATTTCTCCAACAAACACATGCTCAAAAGCAGACGAGCAGCTAGAGGTACCACCTCTCCCATATAAATCAAACCAAAGACTGGTTAGTGTTCGCTTGAAGTCCTGAAAATTGTCCGGTATAACTCTTTTTTCTGTAAGATAATTGTACAGATATTTGATCGGTGCAGTTCTACTAATTTCCTCGATAAATGCTGCTTGTTCTTGTCGCTCCTCTGACGTGACAACTTCTTTACTCCCTGCATTGGGGTTGTAGTTATCCAAAAGTGAGCAAAATCGAGCATAGGTTGGCTTTCTGAATATATCATCACTTAACCAACTGAATAGACACCCTTCAGCAACGTCATCCTTCTGGTACACTTTCTTTCCTTCACCGCAATCGATTTCATAGTCCTTTCCGGGTACCAAACGGTTTGTATCAAGTTCCCAAAGCTTATTGCAAGCTTGTGATAAATCAGACAATTCATCGTGGGAAGGCTTTATATTGTCTCCAACATCGACTTCATCTGAGTACTGTTGCTCATTGGCTGGTTGTTTATAGCCACCCCATTGCTCCTTTGGCACCTGTCAACAACAGAGTCAAAGATTTATACCCACACATCCTTCATATGAGTAAACTGTGATTGCATACACTTAAAATGTGAGTAAACTGTGATTGCATACATCTGCAGAAATACACAAAAATCCTTTTTTATTTCAAGTCCACAGAACATACTTTAAATCTATAATCGATTTTTACTTAAAATGCACATAAAGGAAGAAAATACAACAGAATAACTGATTACCAAGACAACCATCAAATGCACATAACCAGAAGCAAGGCTAGCAATGTTTGATATGTTTATATACACAAGTGTTGATGCCGCCAATTGCATATTTGCAACCCAAATACAGTTAGTCATACTCATAAGAGCGATGCAGAAACTACGAGAAAGTAGTAAAGAAAAATGTTAATGCTTCAAGACATGATAACATCACACCTTGTGCTGACGCCTTTGGGGCTTTTTGCCTACGGTCTCCCAACCGTCATTCTTCTCTTCATCCTGAGAAACAAAAACCCCTACAACATATCACATTTCCACGACCCTGATAATTCACACTACGTCACATGATCAACCACTGCTAGCTAAACCCAAAAATGAAACACCCACCTGACGCTTATAAGTATAAGCTTGTTGATCAGGGCGTTCGTTACTATCAAATGTCTCTTTAGCCTCCTACATTCGTAACTCCAGTAATTTAAATCTCCAAACTAAACTATGTATAACATCGAACACCAATGCAATTGACATACTAACATAATTTTACAAAACACAACACTAAATATCAAAAGGTGATTTTCTGAAACTGCAACCTGATCATTCTTCTGATGGTTTCTGATGCGATTGTTGTTACTCCTGTCCTCATCTCCATCATTCTCTCCACTCACAACCTAAAGACACCGATCAAGATCCCATAACTAAAACTACGATTGAAGAAAGAAACATGTTTTGAGTTTTGACCTGAGACCAGCTGGATCTGTTTCGGTCTTCTCTGGGCTCGTCGTGGTCATGGCCTAATGCCACGTTAGCCAAGCCCTTGATCAGTCCTTCCATTGATGAAGATCGAAACCAAACGGTTAGACAGAAATCAAAGGGTGTGGTGTAGGTAATATGAAACGTTGAGATCTGAGAGTAAAACTACTAGTAATAAATGGTTACAGTTACACAAAAGAAGCCGAGGATAATACGATGTTACGAGCGTGTCGACAGTGGCAGATCAGAAATTTGATTCTATTTCTATGGTTAATTCGGGATAAGATGTTTTGAGCTTGCCGACAAGACGCATACCAATCGCATATCGCCACGTGGAATTTTACTTCAAACCACGTGCAATATGCTAAGTGATTTGCTAATTTAGAATGACAAGACGTCCGATTCCAATTTTTTTGATCAAATGTGGATTTCATTTCATCAGAACATGAGTACATCATGGAATCATAATGAAATAAAAAATGATAGTACAAGATTTGAGACAACATCCCTACTTCTTGAGTCGCCTCTTCAAATGCGGTTAAACGAGCAGGCCTTTAATCGGCACTATTACCATCGACATCCACAAGTCCACGCATCCGGACATCCAAACATTTTTTGGCTTCAAACCAAACCTTATTTAAGAGCAGTACACTGCATAACAAACGCATAGACGGCAGAAAAGACATCCACGGAATAAACATCATACAAAGATAAACAAATACATGCAATTTATTTATGTTACATCAGAGAAAACAGTGAAGAAAAACAAGATCAGGCCACATGCATGTGACCCCAGTGGAAGGAGGAGTCCGATGGCGCAATGATCGGCCACATGCATGTGGCCGTGACCGGCGGAGGAGACGGAGGAGATGGAGGACAACAACAAATCAAAACACCTAAGGGTGGAGAAATCAACCCGTAAGGGAGATGAATCTCTTCTCCACCCCAAAGAGACGGCGGAGGAAGGCGGCTAAGAAGTTGGAGAAGGCAGAGAAGTCTTGAGAGAAGGCAGAGAAGTTGTTGAGAGTGATGAATTGAGATTGACATCCGATTCCAATTAAGATAATAAGAAATGTGTCAAGAATTCTGCCGATGATTTATTTGGACATTCTTTACTTGAGATGTTTCTGAAAAAGAAAGATCTATTGCGGACGGCAGCGGTGCCGGAAGATTAAATATCAAGGTACTTGATAGCTGTTTGAACATCTTTATCTCCTCTACCGCTGCAGTTCAGGACGACCTTGGTACCATTTGGAAGAGTTGGGCACAGCTTCTCTAAGTAAGCTAATGCATGGGATGTCTCCAATGCAGGGATAATGCCTTCCAGTTTAGATAGTCTCTTGAAAGCTGCAAGTATGTAAATACAACTTCAGTAAAAAGCTTTCAGTCTAGACTCTAGTTACAAAACTTGTGTAAATTTCGGTTGAATTTAATTTACAGTTAGTCTCCATAGTAGCAATCAACACAAACATAAATTCCTCCTAAAGTTTAAACATATCTATACTGTACAATATAAAAATGTGATCGAAGATATAGAAAATGTCAGAATTGTAGAAAAGATTATTTGTCGAGCATTGAGTGACACCAGTGGAATCAAATATCAAACCAAGGACCCTTATTAACCAAGAGACATACCCTCTAGTGCTTCATCATCTGTTACACTGTAGTACTCAGCTCGCCCTATATCCTTCAGAAAACTATGCTCAGGTCCGACTCCAGGGTAATCCAAACTACAGAGAAAATAATTCAAGAGCTTGAGCAACGCTGACAAACAGCATTTTTTTCAAGCAGATATGAGGTTAGAAAAAAAGCAATGTATTTTACCCAGCACTGATCGAATGTGGTTCAATGATCTGCCCATCTTCGTCTTGTAACAGATAGCTCATAGCACCGTGCAATACACCAACTTCACCTTTGGTCAGCGTAGCAGCATGCTTTCCACTGTCAACACCAAAACCAGCAGCTTCCACACCGATCAGCCTTACATCTTTGTCATCAACAAACTCATGAAACAACCCCATGGCATTTGAACCTCCACCAACACAGGCGACAAGTATGTCAGGTTTCCCACCCCACTTTTCCAAAGCCTGTTTTCTTGTTTCCTTACCGATCACTGCATGGAAATCCCTCACCATCATGGGGTATGGGTGTGGCCCAGCAACAGACCCTAAAATATAATGTGTCGTCTCCACATTGGTAACCCAATCTCGGATGGCTTCTGAAGTGGCATCCTTTAGGGTAGCTGTCCCTGAATGAACTGGTCTAACCTGTAGTAATAAAGTAGTGCATAAATCAGTAGGAATTTATAAAAAAATGAGGTGATTAAAAAAGGTTACTTGCTGATGACAGTAAGAGTAAACATATATTTAAAGAATTGAGATGTATGCAAGCTACTCAATAATAAAATTACATTGAATTTGTTGGTTATGTTCTGTGCTAGTGATCAACAAATGCAACAAACAACGGTGTAAAGCAATTATAGAAAACCCATGTGAGTTTGTTGGTTATGTTCTGTGCTAATAATCAACAAATGCAACGATCAATGGAGTAAATCGATTATAGAAAACACATGTGAACTGAAGAAAGTGCCACTAAGAACCGAAAAAAGAAAAATGCACCTTTAAGTGTTTCTATGCATAGAAGTCGTAAAAAAATCTAAATGAATGGCTATATCTTTTGGTTAATTGCATTTGTCGTTTACCACTAAACAAATGTCTGGCTGATAACATCACAATCCAGATGTGCCTTATCATCCCATGGTAACGAATCAAGCACTGAATTTTGTAAAAAATTGGAACTAGTCCAGATCATACCTCAGCTCCTAAAAGCTTCATCCTGAACACATTTAGGGCCTGTCTTTCCATGTCCTGAGCACCCATATAAATGATGCACTGGAGACCGAACCGAGCACAAACAGTGGCAGTAGCAACTCCATGTTGACCAGCTCCAGTCTCGGCAATAATTCGCTGCTTGCCCAACTTCTTAGCCAGCAATGCCTGAGCCACCGCATTGTTGATCTTATGAGCCCCTGTATGATTCAGATCTTCCCTCTTGAGGTATATCTCAGGACCCTCGCCATTAGGCCGCTTGTAATGGTCAGTCAGCCTCTCAGCGAAATATAAAGGGCTCTCTCTCCCAACATAATCCTTCAAAATTCCATTCAGCTCTCGCTGCATCCACAAATCAAATTTCACAACATTTGATCAATCAATTCACCAAACCCTAAGAACCCTAACCATAAAAACCCAGCATTTCATAAATAAACAAAATCAAAAACCAAACCTGAAACTCCTCATCGGTGGCGAGCAATCTAAACGCCTTCTCCAACTCATCCAATGCCGACATCAAGGTTTCCGGCACATACTTCCCGCCAAACTTTCCAAACCGACCAAATGAATCCGGGCGCAGAAGGACGGTGGGTTCGGCCACAGACCCTTTACTTGTCTCCATCTGTAGGGTAGAGGAAACGCGTAAAGGAGCGAACTTTGAGCCGTTTGATGGTAAAGATCCCAACTTTGGGGCCGAATATGAAGCGGCTTTGTTAGTGCTTTGAAGGTGGATTTGTAGAGAGAGGATGAAGAGAGGGCCATGAGTCAAGCAGGAAATCCAAATGAATTTTTGTAGCTACCTTATTTGGTCGATTTTGGAATCCTGAAATTGATATTTAAAAATGTTGAGACAGACACCAGAAAGGTTGGTGGAGAAATGTCTATGGATATTTCAGGGTTTTTTTGTTTTATACTAGAAAAAAATTTAATGGATAATTTATTTATTTGGACTGAATATTGTGTGAATTTGGTGGAAAGTAAATGCTTATTTTGTAACGGTGGAAGGGACTGGTGGCATGTTTATCCATCACACAATGTTGCATCCATATTTAACAACCTAATATTGTCTTGTTTTTACTGCACAAATGTTTAATATTTAATACTCCCTCCGTCTCATTATGAGCCCATTTCTTTTTGGATGTTCCAAAATGATCTTTTCATTTCCTAAAATAAAATTTTATACCTATACATTTACACTCTCTTTCATACTTTTTATCCCACTCATTCTCTTTCTTACTTTTTATCTCACATTTTTCAAATTTCTTAAAAATCCGTGAAAGTTCTCAAATGGGTCACTCAAATTGGGACGGAGGGAGTATGAAGAGAGTAGTAACTGCTAGAAAAGAAAGAAATATTAGTAATGGATTGAAAATCAATTTTATGATATCCAGAAAGATATGATGAACAGTCATGTTGTCAAATCTGGTATTTCAATAGAATGATATGCAAAGGAGGCAACCATGTGTTATGCAGTTCAATGTAGTCTGAAATTCAAGCTTTCCATTCCTTCAAAAGGCATCGAGATAGGTTCTTACACAGTGGCTTCGGAAAGCTTTGCAAATCCAAGTTTCTTTAGTCGGTTGGCTACGGGGTTAACCCATGACTTATGTGGATCACCACATTTTATATCCACAATGTCGACAAGTTGAGGCCCCTTTTTGTTGAGTTTTTCTCTATTAGGAGTTCCATCTAAGGAAATGTTGTCGGAAGAACCAAGCATGGGGACTTGACGGCTGCTACCAGCATAGGCCTTAGATTTTCTTGAAGCTTCAGGGATTAAATTGTTTGTTAATTTGCTGCTGGCACTGCTGCTTGCTTCATCTACTGACTTTCTTGCTTGCATTCTTCTAGGAGTGGCACCGCAGGGAACTGACACTGGAGCTGTTTGTAATCTACTTCTTGAATTCAATTGCATTTGAGGGCTTGAGTTTGTAGATTCCAGTTCCCTAGTCATCAGAGCACCAATTGTGCCTACAGCTCCCACCTTTATAGAGCCTACACCACCCTTTATATTCTCCAGTTTTTGAGCCATGCTTGTCTTGAATTACTGTTCGTCTGAGCTGCAAACAGAAATCTTTATAAGCAGATGTCTCCTCGTAAAGTCACGCAACTGATGATTGAACCAGCTAGAATTCCAACAGAAATATCCAAATGAAATTCAGACAGCCTGCTAGCTCAAAGATCATATGCAAGCGGAAGACAAAAAGAAAGTAAAATACATATGAGTCAGCTTCTCATACTACCTCAAGTATTCAGCTCACAAAGAGAAAATCCATGCCATAATCCTACTCTAAGCATATCATTTCCGAAAGTACGTATCTAAGACACAAAATTTAACCAATGCAGCCAATAATTTAGTAAAATAAGAGCATATATTCAGTTCTTGAAGGTTACACTTAGCGACTGCTCTCCTACACAACAGAAAACCACCGCAATGAGACTAAGCTAAGCTACATTTACTCAAATCATCAACAGAAATTGGGGATTAAAGCAGTTAAAGTATGTGCAGTGGAAGTTAACTTCGTAACATACTGCAGAATGCTAGTCAGAATACCAAGGGAACCAAACTCAACAATCCACAAACCAAATCATTTACCTACATAGATGTGTAATCCAGTTCAACTGAAATCAAAACCCCATTAAATCACCAACTAATTTTGCAAAAAAATAGACCAACCATCACTCTCCACAGATCTAAACCTACAAAAAACAATACACCCAAGAAGAAAACAAAACCTCAATTCAATGGCCGTACTCACTTCGATGATGAGCGCTGATCACCACCCAGAACACCCTTTTCGATTGGCTGGCTCCCGAGAGGAGCGTCGCTAATTGAAGCTCAGTTATATGAAAAAGATTTGACCTTTGATTTTGACTATGTTTCAGTGAAATGAATGAACCCTTCTGTCATCTCCTTTTTTATTTAATTTAATCATTTAATTTTTAAGTAATAAAATTAGCTTCTATCTTTGGCCTTAAATCTCACTTATCCAAATGTATAGATTTTATTTTTTTATAATTATTACCAAATTTAATCTCTTTATAGAAGGAGCACTTTATGAGTAGAAAGGAGTGAGATACGATTGCACGAATGTAAAATAAAATTTAAATGTATTTGAACGCTCCTTCGTATCATAATATTATCAAGACCGTCACAACAAATAAGTTTAGATAAATAGTTTGCTTATAGATTTTCTTTTGAACCTTGGCCATTGTAATTAGCTAAGGTATGGCATTAATCTCAACTCCAGGAAGCAGCTATTGCTTGCACTACATTTTACCTTGCAACCCTTGAACAAACTCAAACATGGCTTTATGGGAAGAACCATTCTCACTCTTGTCCAATGCCCTAGCTGCACTTAGTCTAAACTCATTAGCTTTGAGCCTGAATGAACTTTCACCTCCATTATACGCCATGATCATTTGTACCATCTTCTTTAGCCCCCTCTCTCCCTATGATCCGTTTCTCCGGCCACTCGTTAGACGAGGCTCCAACCATCGGTTGTCCACTCACCATTGCAGCATTCGTTACTTGCTCTGCATACAAAGGCTAGGTGACCATCGGCACGCCATTGATCAAACATTCTAAAACTGAGTTCCATCCGCAATGACTAAGAAATCCTCCGACGGATGGATGTCTAAGTATCTCCATTTGGGGTGGCCATGTTGAGACAATAAGGCCATATTCCTTTGTTCTAGTGAATATATTTATTCAACAATTATACCACAAACTTACGTATTTTTCTAATTCATTATCAAATTAATCAATATCTACTTTTGATCACAACCATTGGAAACAAACCACCGGTGTAGATATCATTTTTGTCTCACCAAACATGATCAAATACGTTATATTCACTTCATTTCCAAAGAAACAACTTTGATTATGTTGAGGTTAATCTCATGGTAAATTGATCCTCATTGATTTTGTCTGTGTTGGGGATCGGCGGCCGGCCCGGTCCAGTCTAGACTGGTCTAATGTCTCTGTATCAGTTGTCTGTACCGGTCTACAGATCAATTTATTTGGATTCTATTTTCAGTTATCTGCCACCTGTCATCGACAAACAAAACATTGACAAAGTCAACTAAACGCGGTGTGAAACAGACGCGTTGATCTACAAATACTAATAACAATACAACATATGATGTTTTTTAGTAACAGTTGACTCTCTCTCTTCAGTTCCGCATTGTCAGGTTTGTCTTCATACACTTTTTTAGCTCAAATTTCTGAATCCGATCTGGAATACCCTTTTCTGTTTTCACCCTCTCCCGTTTGGATTCTACCTTTAAATTCATCTGGGTGTGCGTCTTTGTCAGGATTCATCGATTGATTGTCGGAAAGATTTGAGCTTTTTGTCCATTTTCGAATTCCTGATCCTCATAACCTTAGATGTTTAGAATCAGATTGTGGAAACCCTTATCTGGAATTTCTTCATAGAGATGGATTTCGTGTAAAAGATTTTAGCTTTGTTGATTTTGTTGATATTTTGGGGGTTAGTTAAAATCGCTGATCTAGGGTTTCTGATTAGAGGTTGAGGTGTAATGGGGCATTGTGTGAGCAAAGGGAAGAGAGGCGAGCACCGGGGTTATAACCCAACTGGCGTGAGAAGTAAAAACCAAGGGAACAATCATCAATCCAGGTCACAGCCAACACAGGAAAAGCCTCATCATCGTGCACCTCGCTCCCCATTCAGGCCTAGCGCCCCGAAAAGCCCTCAGCATCCGGTCAAGGCTAACACAATTTTAGGGAAGCCGTATGATGATATCAAATTGTATTTCACGTTGGGGAAGGAGTTGGGTAGGGGTCAATTTGGTGTGACATATTTGTGTACTGAGAATGCAACTGGCCTTAAGTATGCGTGCAAATCCATATCAAAGAGGAAGCTTCTTACTAAGAGTGATAAGGAGGACGTGAAGAGGGAGATTCAGATTTTGCAGCATTTGAGTGGTCAACCGAATATTGTGGAGTTTAAGGGGGCATATGAGGATAAGCAGTCAGTGCATGTGGTTATGGAGTTATGTGCTGGTGGAGAGCTTTTTGATCGAATTATTGCCAAGGGGACTTACAGTGAGCGAGCTGCCTCAACAATGTGCAGAGCAATTGTGAATGTTGTGCACGTTTGTCATTATATGGGTGTGATGCACAGAGACTTGAAACCGGAGAATTTCTTGCTGTCCACCAAGGATGAGGATGCACCTCTGAAAGCTACCGATTTTGGGCTATCCGTTTTTATCGAAGAAGGTAAATTTCTTTGATACATATTCCTAACTGATATTTTGGCAGTGCGTGAACAATAATACTTCAATATGATTCCGTGAATTATGTCCTGCTTCAGGATACGGCTAATGAGTAGATATGCCTTTAAATGTCCCAACTCCACTTCTTTGAATTATTGGATGCTATGCGGCGTATTAACATTTTGTGTTTTGTTAAATGTTCTCTAGGGAGAGTGTATAGAGATATAGTTGGCAGCGCATACTATGTTGCTCCTGAAGTGTTGAATAGAAGATACGGAAAAGAAATTGATATTTGGAGCGCAGGCGTTATCTTATACATTCTACTCAGTGGTGTCCCTCCATTTTGGGCGGGTAATGAAGTTTTAAATTTAGAAATTCAAATTCTTTTCTGCTTTAAAAGCCAATGATCATTTTATTGGAGTATGAGTTACTATTCTGATGAAACATATTTTCTGCAGAAACGGAAAAGGGCATTTTTGACGCTATTTTGAGAGGAAATATTGATTTTGAAAGTAAACCATGGCCATCTATTTCAAATAGTGCCAAAGATTTAGTGCGGAAGATGCTAACAAAGGATCCTAAAGAGCGCATAACTCCTGCTCAAGTTTTAGGTTTGTCTGCTTCCTACTCATCCCAATTTTTCTTTCAAACACTTCGAGTTAAAGATTCTTATATTCTATTCGGAAAATGAGATGAAAATAACTGCACTAAAAACTAATTAACAGTATCTGAAGACTCTCATTTGCCGTCTTATAAAATTCAACAACTTGCTAAAATTGACCCTTGATAACCATCAACAGAGCATCCCTGGATTAAAGAGGGTGGTGATGCGTCAGATGCTCCTATTGACAGTGCTGTTCTCACCAGAATGAAGCAATTCAGAGCAATGAACAAACTTAAGAAAATGGCTCTAAAGGTTACAAATTCTCACTTGTGTATATTGCTGTATGATTTGTATATTGGCTCCTTTATGTTGATATGTCGAATGTTGACGAATATGTTTAACCTTCTGCAGGTTATTGCTGAAACTTTATCGAGAGATGAAATCCAAGGCCTTAAATCAATGTTTGCTAACATGGATACTGATAACAGCGGCACTATCACTTACGAGGAACTTAAAACCGGTTTGACACAGCTTGGGTCGAAACTCTCAGAGACTGAAGTGAAGCAGCTAATGGAAGCTGTAAGTGTATTTCTTGTCCAACAATAAGATGATAGATTCTACAAATAGTCTTGCGTCCAACTCAGGCCTTACATGAATCCATTCTGTAAAATATGATTATTTAGGCGGATGTTGATGGCAACGGGAGCATTGACTACATAGAATTTATCACTGCAACGATGCATCGGCATGAATTGGAACGGGATGAGCATCTTTACACTGCTTTTCAGCACTTTGATAAAGATGGTAGCGGGTATGCCTTGTATTTTTTTCTCATTTTGTTTGTAATGGATTTCCGTGAAAAGAAAAAAAGCAGGCCCTAGAGTAATTCTTGTGATGTTTATACAGGTTTATAACCAGAGATGAGCTACAGATTGCCATGGAAGAGCATGGAATTGGTGACGAGGCAACAATAAAGGAGATAATTGATGAAGTGGACTCTGACAATGTAAGTCTCCACCCCACATCCGTACTAAATCTCTTATATGAGTCATGATAACATGTAGCAAGCCTAACCTTACAACCCAATATGTGATCCATTTGCAGGATGGAAGAATTAACTACGAGGAGTTCTGTTCAATGATGAGAAGCGGGACCCAGCAGGTTTCTATTTTCTAACTCAAAATTGAGGTTTCGCCGCAAATAAAAACTTACAAGAAGATCCGCTTTACCGCTGAACAACAAAGACCACCAGCTCAACATCGGTGATACCCAACTGTTATTACCTTTACCTGTATGTATTTCTTTAGCTTTTACCTCGTCCAGACATCAGTGAAGCTGATAATACTAATCATCGTGGAATGACACAAGTTATTGGCACCCTGGTAGTGCAGATGATTTATGAGAATTACTAATGTTGCTAGTCAAGATATTGCTATGAGGATTAGTAAAGTTGCCACAGGCTTTCGACGTCTACCTTCTGCATTATTTTTACCACCTTTGGCATGGTCCTGTGTGGTGATGATCTTGTGTATCAGTCTGTTTTCTTATTCTGTGGCAGAAGATCAGTTGTCTATATGATCAATTCTGTCTTGATGAATGAAAAGTCATCAAATCCCATGTCTTGGGGACAAAACTCAGGGTTAAATATTGTCCACAATAGCTGTCATGGAGATTCATTCATGGCTAATGAAAATTACAGAAAGCAAAAGAAGCTGAAGTGACATTGATTTACTCACTTGAAATCCTGTCAAGTTATATTTTTGTGTTCCTATGGCCAGCAGCATTATACCAGTTTCACAGGTGAGGTGACTAAAAGGAAAAAAGAGAATGTCTCAAGATCGATTGTCACGAGTCTCTACCTCCTGAAGCTTATCATATTCACCCATAAATGGGTGCTGGAAAGGTTACCTATCTTGTGCTCAAACAGGCAATTGTTGGATTTGGACTGTTGGAGGATGTTCTGTGTCCATTCTGTTATTGCTCTTATCACAAGTTACATAACTGTTTCTAGCTGAAACTGGTGAAAAATGTAGTAAACATTTATGTCATGAATCTCAACTTGCTTGTTATATTACAGACATGTTCTGTATATATAGCCTGTTCCTCTCCACCTTATTTTTCATCTCAAACATTTCCTTCTTCAAACTAACATAAGTCTATGATGAGTTCCATGGTTGTTTTTCTTGTCTTCCTTGTCGTTTCTCTTGTCTGCATTGTCAATACTAATGCAAGAAGCTTACCCAAAGGATCATTCAATGAGGAAAAGAATTTCTTTAGCCATGGCGGGCTAGGCGGAGGTGGAGGAGGAGGTTTCGGTGGAGGTGGAGGACTTGGTGGTGGATCAGGAAGTGGGTTCGGAGGCGGGGCTGGTGCTGGGTCTGGTGGATCACTTGGTGGTGGGGGTGGAGGAGGATTTGGAGGAGGTGGTGGTGGAGGGCTTGGTAGTGGCTCAGGGTTTGGAGGTGGTGCAGGGTTTGGAGGAGGTGCAGGTAGTAGCAGTGGACTCGGTGGAGGTGGCGGTGGGGGCGGAGGGTTCGGCAGTGGCGGTGGGCTTGGTGGAGGTGCAGGTGCAGGTAGTGGTTTTGGTGGAGGAGCTGGTGGTGGACTTGGTGGAGAATTCCCTTAAACATCATCAAAACTACTCAGCATTCATATAAAAACTTGTTTCTAAATTTTACATGTTACAAATTTCATCAACTTTATAATAAAAATCTCGCCACGTAAGCTTTTCCTTCTCTTCTTTTTATTGTATTTTATTGTCTGGATTAAATTAAGGGGAATTTACGGGAAATCATCCGTAACTATTAACTTTTGTTAGAAACCACCTTTTATTTTAGAACTTTCAATAAACCACTCATATGTTATTGAAAGTCGTAAATAACCACCCAAGTCCGACGTCCTCACAACGCGTGTAATCAATCGCTTTATTTTAATAATCCTATTAATCAAAGCCCTAAATCGCCGGTCGACATCTAATGCGAATTGATTTCACGACAGGAGTTGAGGGGTGATTATCCTATGGAGTTTAATTTCAAAATGGCGAGTACGTTTCGTTCTCATACCTTCATGTTCTTCATTTTTAATAGTCTTGCAATTCTGAATTTTGTTGTACAATGTGTACATCGGGAATATTCAGAATATTTAATGGCTTCGATACTTGTCAATAACATGTATTCAGAATATAAACAATGACACAAACTAAATCACTTCTATTACGTTTTTCCCCCTTCAATTTGATATATCTCAAGTTCCTTTTGGCCGAATTCTTTGTCCTTCCATAGAAAAAACTTGCATTTTTTATCAGGATCGCCGTACATACAAAAGCCCAAAATCTGCTACCATAATTTAAATCCGTGTGAGCAGTTGACTCTTTTGTCGGAAATCCACAATGACAAAACTTCTGATTTCCGTTGTCGTTGAGGAACTAGAATTTGACATCTTAATAACCTGCACTAAAACCGCAGTCAAGCCTATAATATAATAACACTGATTTTTACAAGAACAAACTGTGAAAATTATATAAAAACCTCATGTGACAAAACTCATCAAAAGAGTTCGTAAATAGCACTAGCGCAGCTAAATATTGATTTTTATAGGTTTTCACTTTTGATGGAGCGTATTTATACGATCCATCATTGTCTTATTTCCATCTATTTTTATATGTTTTGCTTGTGAAATATTACCTTTTCATAATGTTTTGCATTTCGGGCATATTATGACTGCAAGAGAGCTTTATACGCTAATGGAGCATTTTAGGCGAATTCGGATCAGGAAGACGAAGAAAAGAGTGATTTCAAGCTGTATGACATCATGCTGACGTCAGACATGGACGCTGAAGAATTATTTCCGCGGACGCTGAAGAATTAATTTAATTCTTAAGGGTCCACGGGAAATATTCCTTAAGGGTCTGCGGATCCGTCTGGCCCGGCCCAGTTCAGAATTTTAGCAGCTTTGATTATGGTTTCGATCCCAATTGGAAGAGATTTTTGGACGGCAAAAATTCCAGAGCTTGAGTAGAGAATAGAGATCAAGCTTCAACCTTTGTATTCAGAAATCGATAACTCTTCGAACTCAGTTTTAGTATTTTGTTTTGTTACAATGTTTTCATGAGTAGCTAAATTTTCCAACAGTTTGGGGAATTGAGTTGCAACGTTGTATGAGACTGTTGAATAGCAAATTTTAATCTATTGAATTCTGTTCTTTGTTATAATGCATGAATTGTTATTTTCCTAACTCAGCCTAGCGGTAAACTTAGGTTATAGCAATTGCATGATATCTAGTTGAATTGTCATAGTAGTAAAGCCTAGCGGTGGAGCTATTGTGGTAGTTGGATTAGGTTATTGTTACATCTTCTTGAGACTCTAGCGGGTAATAGAAGATAGAACTAGAATTAGGTAACTACCCTAGCGGGACTATCTGATTAGAACAACTATAATTCATTAGTTGAAACTTGTCTGGTCTGTGATTACTAGTTGCAACGAGATTCCCTGAACTGTGTTTCTCATTATTAGTCAAACCTTTAGTTTTTAGTTTACAAACAATCATTCAAACAAACCCCCTGATAGGAGTAGATTAGCTAGTAGATTAATCCGACACTAGATTACTTTCCCTTGGGTTCGACCCTGCTTATTGCTATACTAGTTTTGAGTAGGTATAAATTTAGATTTGCAGTGCAGACGCCGTTGCCGGGGAGAGTTCTATCTAGTATAGGATTCTTTGTTTTGTTCGTATTTTTATTTTTATTTTTTGTACACTTTTACTGGGTTTTATAATGGCTGATGCAGGAGATATTGGAGACGGCGCTGACGGCAGAGGAAGTGAACCAAACAATGCTATAGTAGAGGTGGCCAGAACGCAGGAAATTTACAGGTTCTGATCCAACCACAGCTACACTTCAGCAACAGCCGCAGTATTACGAAGAGCCGGAACAGTGTTCCATCAGAGGCGAAGAGAAGCTCAGGCGGCACGAGGAGGTTACAGTATGAGAACCCGTGTACGATCAGATGCACAACATCCCATCCCTCCTCCACCGCAGCCACCACCTCAACAAAACCCAGTATACCCACCACAAAATCCACCTCCACCACAAGCAGCATCAGAATATAAATCCACCACCTACCAGCCTCCGTATGCATATTATCAAAATGCATATCAGCCACCTCCTTACAATCAATACCAACAGCCACCACAAAATGCCTATTACCCACACCTCCTCCACAGCCTTATGTGCAACCTCAGCAGCAGATACGACCACCGGCCACTATGAGAGATATATCTGCCGGCTTTAGCTCAGCATTCCTGGCCTGTAGCCCTTGATCCTGATGAAGACTTTGAGGTCAGACCGAATCTTATTCATCATCTTCCGAAGTTTTCAGGGTTGCCAGGAGAGGTTGCTACGAGACATCTGCAGGAATTTAATGGAATCTGCCATACGATTAGACCATACGCCATCACAGAGGATAAGTTCAAATTATTGGTTTTCCATTTTAGTTTGACTGATCTCGCAAAGAATTGGTTTTTATCGTTGCCTGCAGATAGTATTCGCACATGGGAGCAGATGCAGAGGAAGTTTCTTGAAAAGTTTTATCCTCCCGGGAAAGCATCGCAGGTTAGGAGAGAGTTGACTACGATCAAACAGGGGCCTATGGAGTCGACTTATGAATATTTAGAGAGATTTAATGGCCTAGAGCGCAGCTGTGTCAACCATGGGATTTCAGAGGCATGTTAGTGGAGTATTTATTAGAGGGGCTGAGGCCAATGGACAGGATGATGTTAGAGGCCGCAGCTGGCGGTACCGTTTTAAACCTGACACCGGCTGAGGTACGTGAGCTGATGACAGATGTAGCAGAGAGTGCCAGGTTCAGAGATGAGACCTTCAGGAGAGACGATCACAGCCGAACTAGGAATGTGTCTCAGGTAGATTCCACTAAGAGTCAGATGGCCGATGAGATTAAAGAGCTGAGAGATATGGTACAGAAATTGATGGTTGGTCAAGTTAGTGGAGTTAGACCGTGTGAGTTTTGTGGTGTCACTAGCCACAAAACTGATGAGTGTCCAACGCTTCAAGATAATCAGACAACGGATTGAATATGATGGGAGGATATCAGAACTATGGTAACAGACAGGGAGGTAGGCCGAATTAGAACAACCAGAATGGACAGAATCAGCAGCCTCCACCATACCAGCCACCCTTCCGTCAGCAGAATAGATACCGGAACAATAATAATGCATACCCACAGCAAAGGCAGCCAATCACTCAGCCGACAACAACTAATGCAGGATCAACTAACTCAATGGAAGAGATGTTGCAGGAATTACTCAAGGGGTATAACGAGATGAGAAAGGAGCAGAGCGAGATGAGAAAGGAGTAGTTCGAGATGCAGAAACAGCTTTCACACGTAACTAGTGTTGTGGTTGATCTCCAGAAGAACACGGGAAAGCTCCCTTCACAGCCTGTTCCGAATCCAAAGAGTAGTGTTAATTCTGTAAGCGTGAGAAGTGGAAAAGAGTTGGATGAGGGCTCAAAAGAAGAAATTTCGGGTTCACATTCAGTGTCTACCGCGGACGCTGAATGGATTTACCCCGTGGACGGTGCTTCATTTAGTGAAAATACGGTAGGGTACGCGGATATTGGTTCAAGGCCCGCGGATGGACGTCCAGCGTGTACCGCAGACGTTGAAGATATTTGTTCCGCGGACGGTGCACAATTTAATACAATTTCAACAAGGTCCGCGGCTGTAATTGTTATAGGGTCCGCAGATGTACAATCAGCGCTTACTGCGGACGTGGGTAGAAATATTTCCGCAGCCGTTTCTTCGTTTAATAAATATACGGGGTCCGCGGAACATAATGCTTCAGGGACCGCGGGTAGGTCCGATTCAATTTCAAAATTTCAATTTTCTTATCCTTTTTCTCTAATTCCTTTGCAGATCCAAGAAGCTAGAAACAGGAACAAATCAGCAGGTCAAGGCAGGAGCATTCACAGTTACATGTGAAATTGGTAACACTAGAATTCAAAATTGTTTAATTGATTTGGGGTCGGCTGTGAACTTGATGCCACTGTCAATTTATTCATCTTTAAATCTTGCACCCTTGAAACCACCGAGGCTAAATTTGATTCTAGGAGATAAGTCACTGACGAATTCTCTAGGTATGTTGGAGAATGTTTTGATGCAGGTAGGTGGACATCAGGTGATGTGTAAGTTTCATGTAATTGATCTGCGTAGTAGTGAAGAAGATGATCGTCCTGCTCTACTTCTCGGACGACCATTCCGTAAACAAACTAGAGCGCAAATTGTTGTCTTCAGAGGCTTGTTGTCATTGGAAATAAAGGGGACTTTTATAAAGTTTAATTCAAAAGGTGATATCTTGGAGCAGAGAAGGAACAAACCACCTGATCCCCCAAAAGAATGTTGGAGTCTGTGATGACAAGAAAAGAGGACAAGGGATGTCAGATAAGATCATTGTGAAGACAAAACCACCGGATCGTAGAGGTATGAATAAATTGAATTACAATAACAGTGATCGGTATTTTGTAGGTAACACAAGGAACATTAAGGTTGATCCGCCGGATCAGACAAGAACACCGCGGATTAATCGGTTGGATGAAGAGAAGTCGAACAATAGAGCAGGAAAACATGGTAAGTGCATTAATAAATCAATTTCCACTAAAAATAACGTTGACATGTTGAACAGGAAATTAGATTTAATGCATCCCTGGGCACCCAACAATTGCTGATCACAGGTATCGTCGAGCCAACGACGTTAAAACAGTGCGCTTATCGGGAGGCAACCCGAGTGTATCTAGTTAAATTTTATTCTTTTCATATTTTTCTATTTATTTTTCTTTTGATGTGGTACGGTGATCAGTGCACGTCTAGTGCATGTGTTTTCTGATTTCAGGTGTTCAAGGCAAATTTTGTCACACGAATACTCAGCAAGTACCGCGGACTCTACCTGAATTTATTCCGCGGACGGTACATAATAGTGGTTATAGCGAAGGGTCCGTGGAAGGGAAATAGCAGAAGGGTCCGCGGATAAAGAGCCCGAAAGAAAGCCCAGCCCACGATCATTTTCCGCGGACGTTCCATAATATTTACCCGCGGACTGTTCTTAATATCTGATATTATTCAAGTTCCGCGGTTTATAATCCCTTCAGGGTTCGCGTTTGACAAGATTCTGCAGCGTATTGATAAGTCCGTCTTGTAGACATTCATCAGTAATCACCAAAATCCTGTGAAAGCTCCCTCGTGCCACCGAAATTCCAGTTCCCTCAGGCCATCACGAACTCGTTAGGTAAGCGGTTGTGTATTGAATTAGTTGTGTTGATTGAGAAAGGAATTTGTGGATTAGGTTGTTGAGATTTGTATACATTGGTGGTTGGGGCTCGGATTATGTTATCGACGGAGGATTTTGGTGTATTGTTGGTTTGATTGTGTGAAATTGAGCTTGTTGTGGTTGAAGTTGCGTGTGGATCGGAGGAATTGGTTGGAGGACGTCGGAATCGCGATTTGGGATCATCTGCGGACGCTATTGGAGTTTATCCGCGGACTATTAAGTATTTACGAAATATCAATAGGGGCCGCGGATAGTAATTTTTTGGGGTCCGCGATTGACGCTGGATTTTGTAGGTTTGCCTGATTTCGGAGACATGAGCGGAGCAAGGAGAACACGTACTCCGGAGACTTTCTTAAGGCTACCTCATCAAGAGCCTATATGGCCATCTCGGCATTTTATGGAAATTATGAGGGTGTATGATGAAGCTCAGTCTATGCTTCGCCAGAGCAGATGGCGTAGATTTTTTGAGTTGAGTGGCGAAGCGAATGTAGAGGATACGTTCGAGTTTTTGGGTACGCTGGCTCTTGCAGCACATGATGATCCTCCGAGCTTTCAGTACAGACACAAAGGGGTGACACACACAGCTACTAGACAGCAGTTGAGAGCTGTGTTTGGATGGAGAGCTGGTGGTGAGTTTCTAGCGATGGATGAGTCTGAGATGCAGGAGGCATGGCGGGAGGTCTCAGGTCTGGCTACGGCCTTTCACCCTAGTGAGACCAAGGCACGATCTATTGGTAGGCCGGTACTGTTTGCTATACATTTCATGATGGCCAGAACCCTCCACGCCCGGAAGAACGGAGCTGACACGATTACGAAGAATGACTTAGCCGTTCTCGCTTTGCTATGCAGAAGAAGAATGGTGAACTGGAGTCATTATATATTGACACATTGGAGTCAGGTTAGATCATCTGGGCCTATCACTTGTGGAGGTATGATCACTTTCATGCTTCGCGCACTACATCCCTACCCAGTCCCGCCAGAGCATCGTCTGCTTTCGTACACATGGGCTGATGCAGCTATATTCCTAGCAGGAAAGCATATCAGGTGGTCCCGCACTGCTGACAGGTATGTATGGATTTATTTTGCCACTGAGGGACTTCGACCAGCAAACAGTCCACCTAGACGTGTTGGTAGGGCTAGGAAGCAGATGGGAGGTGTAGTGATAGCTGAGCCATCTGGCACAGCGAATGAGGAGCCACAACAGCCTAGGGCCCAGCAGGGCCAGTTTACATCTGAGCAGATTTAGTTTTTCTTTAACTCATTTCGCTCTCAGATTCTTGGCATGCAGGGTTTCCAGCCAGTGCAACCGCGCCTTTGGAATGGACTCCAGGAGCGGCCTTTCCACCACAATACTTGCAGCCTTCTCCTCCACCAGAGGATCAGTAGGGGAGTCACTTGTTCCCTTATCACATCATTTATCGTTTTTATTAGTGTCTGTGTCCCCTTCTTCATTCTTGTTGTATGTTGTGCCGTGAGGACACGACATATTTCAAGTGTGGGGGAGGGAAGTCGAGTCAGTTTAGAGTCTAGAGTCGTTTTTTTTAGTTTTATGAGTCGAAGAGGAGAATTATCATTGTATGTTGTGATGAAATGCTGATTTTTATGAGTGATGTTCTATCCTATGAATTTCTGATATGTCTGCCTGCATGAAATCTGATGTTTTGTGATGTTTGTGCTTGATGATACGAATACTTTTGAGTTGAGATATCTGGTGATGTAGAGTTGATAGCAAATGTCCTAGAGGGATTTAACACATTCATTCTGAGATTTGCATGAATAATTACGCTATAGGTTGAGTTGATATTGTGGCATTCCGAACTGTGATAAAGATTATCTAATCTCTTGTCTGGGTAACCGGAAAAAGAGATGAGCGACCCTCATCTTGGCTCGCGTAAAAAGGACAAGAGAAAAGTGAAATCTATATGTGGATAGTTCATTGGCAATGACTATGTTTTTTGTTTGTTTTATATTGGTTATTGACTAGTGCCGGAGGTTAGGAAAAAAACCAAGACACTTCCCACTTGAGCACTTGCATTAACCAATGACACAAGCCAAAATAAGGCAAGCCATAAAAAAACAGAAAATTCAGCAAAAAGAAAAAAAATGAATAGAAGTTTGTTGTTGCCAATGAATTTATCTAATAGTATGTTTCGGATGCCATATTAAAAACTCAACTATTAGTGTGATTAGGATTGTGAATTGAAGAATGAAGTTAGGAATCTGAAAAAGAGACTATCTCTACATTATCATTGATATATCTTGACTTGAGTATTATTTATCGTCGAGTGCAGATTGAGCATTATTGATGATGAGTGTATGAAGATGTTGAAGGAATGATTAGATAGGATATTATGAGTTCGATTGTCATGTAGTTATAGTATACTTTGATTGATTCGAATCTGCAGTCTAGACTTTTACTTGTTCGAGACGAACAAGGATAAGTATGGGGGAGTTTGATGGAGTGTATTTATACGATCCATCATTGTCTTATTTCCATCTATTTTTATATGTTTTGCTTGTGAAATATTACCTTTTCGTAATGTTTTGCATTTCAGGCATATTATGACTGCAAGAGAGCTTTTACACGCTAATGGAGCATTTTAGGCGAATTCGGATCAGGAAGACGAAGAAAAGAGTGATTTCAAGCTGTATGACATCATGCTGACGTCAGACATGGACGTTGAAGAATTATTTCCGCGGACGCTGAACAATTAATTTAATTCTTAAGGGTCCACGGGAAATATTCCTTAAGGGTCCGCGGATCCGTCTGGCCCGACCCAGTTCAGAATTTCAGCAGCTTTGATTAGGGTTTCGATCCCAATTGGAAGAGATTTTTGACGGCGAAAATTCCAGAGCTTGGAGTAGAGAATAGAGATCAAGCTTCAACCTTTGTCTTCAGTAATCGATAACTCTTCGAACTCAGTTTTAGTATTTTGTTTTGTTACAATGTTTTTCATGAGTAGCTAAATTTCCCAACAGTTTGGGAAATTGAGTTGCAACGTTGTATGAGACTGCTGAATAGCAAGTTTTAATCTATTGAATTCTGTTCTTTGTTATAATCGCATGAATTGTTATTTTCCTAACTCAGCCTAGCGATAAACTTAGGTTTATATCAATTGCATGATATCTAGTTGAATTATCATAGTAGTTCAGCCTAGCGGTGGAGCTATTGTGGTAGTTGGATTAGGTTATTGTTACATCTTCTTGAGACTTTAGCGGGTAATAGAAGATAGAACTAGAATTAGGTAACTACCCTAGCGGGACTATCTGATTAGAACAACTATAATTTACTGGATTGAAATTTGTCTGGTCTGTGATTACTAGTTGCAACGAGATTCCCTGAACTGTGTTCTCTCACTTATTAGTAACCGTTTAGTTTTTAGTTTACAAACAATCATCCAACCAACCCCTGATAGGAGTAGATTAGCTAGTAGATTAATTCCGACATATTTTTGGGTTAGCTTATTGTTATACTAGTTTTTAGTATGAGTATAAATTTAGATTTGCAGTGCACAACGACGCGCTGTCAACTTCTCAAACTATTAATTTTCCAAGATGCAAAATCATCACAGATTCAGAGTAACGATTTTGAAATCCTAAAATCTAAAATCAAAATAATTGATGGAATAGATTTATCATACATATGTGAAAGATGAATTTTAACAACATTGAAGAAGACAAATCTCAAACACCACCGGAGAAGACACCAGAGAAGAAGATTGAGAGCAACTTCGCGTTCGTAATGACATTCCTATTCGGTCAATTGTGTTGATATTATTTAGAACTTAAAACGCGTATGGTTCACGTACACGTGCTTGATTGTCGACATCATGCTTGAGTAGTTATTTATAAATTTAAGTAATATATGGGTGGTTTATAGAAAGTTTTGAAATATAAGGTGGTTCTTAGAAAAATTTGATATTTACGGATGGTTTTCCGTAAATTCCCCTTAAATTAATTAATTTACTAAATGTTGTTAACCCAAAAGATTTCAACTCAAAGACGAAACGACATCGTACACCTCCATCATATTCTCACGCCGCTTCTGAGTCTCTCATCTTCCATTTTCGACTCATTCACGATTTCTCGATCTACGACGTTTCACTGCAATCCGTCAACGAGGTATCGTCAATTTGAACTCCGTCACCTTTCGAATCTCAATTCCTATTAATATCGTTCTGCCGCGCATCTCTGATTTTCATCAATTTGGCTTTGTAGGTCGGATCGACGATGTTAGGTCTCGCGCGACGTCGTATTGCTTCTAAAGGATCTCAGTCGGTATGTCACTTCTGATGTAGTCGATTCGTATTCACTACTTTAAGCTTAGGGTTCAGTTTTTGTTGCTTGTGAGTTTTGACCTTTTTATTAATTTGGATTTAGATCTTTGGTCGTGTTAGAGGTTCTGGAAATTTCCTGGAGAATGAGGTAATTGACTTGTGATTTTGCATATGATTATATTTTCTGATTCGTGAAATTTTTTGCAGTTGTTATAGCATAACATCTGATTACTGAGTTTTTAGTGTTTTTATTTATGAATTTTGAAACTTGGATGTGTAATGAGTAATTTTGGGTGTGATAGGTGATAAGTCACTCGAGAGTATGTGCGAGTGTCCGAAGCTTATGCTTATCCCATCTGGTCCAATCAGGTTTTGTTTTTTTGAATGTTTTATCTATTATTTGTTTTGTTCTTTTCACATATGATTGATTCCTTTGGTGTGGTTGTTGATACCTATTGATTATTCTATACAGGCCAATCAGTTCCCCTGAAACCAACAAGGTTGGTGATCATTTTCCGCATTTTATGATCCTTTAATATATTCAGATCATTGGAATTGGACACTCTTTTCATCGATAATTATTTTTCTTCGGTAATTATGTAAATATGTCTTAAGATACATTTTATTCGTTGATTTAAAAGGTTGAATGCATTTAACATTGCAGCCATTGCGCACTGATTCTGTGATTGCTTATGATATGCAAGTTTTAAGTTTTAACATCCTTAAACATTTTTCTGTGCAGGGAAGCGTTTACGCTTCAGAGACTGGATACTACTCTAAAAGCTTGGAGCAGGGCATATTCATCAGACAGTGGTATGGTTTCTGTAATTTCTTTAGATTATGTCGTTGTGAGCATGTGTGCGCTTTTAATGTGTAAAGGCAATATATTTAATTGATACAGTTAAGATGACTGGCATATTCAGAACAGATGCATAAACATTTCCTACAAGCATCAAATATGACAAGATAATGTTGTACAATCGAATAGCACTATCATTGCAATCTTGCATATACAATATTTAATTCCTCTAGTTTCCTTATGTCACTTGAATATTCATTCTTTGATACTCTTAGTTGAATGTAATGTTACTATTGTTTAGTAACCTAGAAATATGTGTTATCCCCAATGCAGAAAATGTGTCTACTGTTCACTGGATTGTTGCTTGAAGTAGATAGTTCTAGTTCTAGGCCTAGCATTATCTCACCATAAATGTTGAAGGAAACCTTCTGATTGACAAATTTAGCAAATAGTAATGTATTAATTTTAAAAATTAATAATTCCATAAAATTATTATTAAGAATTAGTTTTCAAATATTACAAAATTAAAAAGTTCCCCCGGTAAAACTAAATCATTACGTGCAAACTGAATTAAATAGTGTCGTTCTTTATATTTGGTCCTGAGGTCATGTTTGTGTAGCATAATTAAACAGTCATGATTACATGCATGTTCACTTGTTACGTCACACAACATATATCATGTCCAAATATGACATATCACTTGTTATAAAAAGGTCACGCTGTCGAGTCTATATTCTATACCATTGTAATTGAATATGTCGCGAATTATTTGGATAATGAAATATTGTTAATTTTAGCATGTGACATCCCAACTTGTTATGATTACTCTAAATATGTTTCCCCTCCTACAACTCTTGCTTTTAGTATATGACACTAGTGTTTTGATTTAACAAAATATTATTCTTGTTGCACAGGTGATCTTGTTGACGCTGTTGTCCCTTACATGGGCGAATCTATTACCGATGGAACTCTAGCAAAATTTCTTAAGAGTATGATGAATTCATGTGCCTAATTTTTATTACACCAATGCAGAATTTTGATATGTAAGTTCCTTGATTATTAAATATTGACTGCAGATGTCGGCGATAGTGTGGCAGTTGACGAACCAATAGCCCAAGTTGAAACTGACAAGGTATCAAATCAGAATTTACTAGGAGTTTAGTTGAATTTCATTTATAAGAACATAATTTTCCACTGCATAGGCCCGTTTCAATATTTTTGTAGAATTTTTTTAAGGATTTTCTTTCAATTACAAAACATGTGTTGCGGTGCATGCAGTTTGCATAGTGTGAGTTTTAAATGATCTGAGTATATCTTTTCTTTCTCAAAAAGGTGACCATTGATGTTGCTAGTCCTGAAGCTGGTGTGATCGTGAAGGTAAGTGTGTTACATTCATTGCGATAATCATTGTGAAGGGTAACTGGACATTGAAACACAACTGATGATTTCTTCTCACCACTGCAATTAGTTTGTTGCAAATGAAGGTGATACTGTAGAACCAGGTGCCAAAGTTGCTGTCATTTCGAAGTCTGCGGAAGCTGTGGCAGCTCATGTTGCACCCTCGCAAACGGCTCCTCCTCCTAGTCCAACTGAGAAGACCAGTGAAGAAAAGCCAAAACCTAAAGTTGAAACCGCCGCTCCTGTTGAGAAAAAACCACAAGCTCTGCCTGCTTCACCACCCAAGCGATCAGCTTCTGAACCTCAGCTACCCCCAAGGACCGTGAAAGGAGGGTAAGTATCCATAGTAAGCATTTGCTCAAAAATGTGTACGTGGTTTGAGAATGTTGGAAAAGTCAATAAGCGGGTTTTCATAATTGTAACCGTTGTTATGTATGTAGATCCCCATGCCTAGGCTCAGGAAGCGAGTTGCTACACGCCTCAAAGATTCTCAAAACACATTTGCAATGCTTACAACATTCAATGAAGTTGATATGTGAGTGTTGCTTTTTTTAATTGCCAACATGTGTTTGTGTCTGTCTGGTGAACTCCTGATATATTTAGTTCATTGCATTTCATGATGCTGTGTATTATATGATTAGGGTATTTTCCCTTTGGATATGATGGCAGTTGGCACTGCTGGCTAGAAATGTATTTTCTTGTGAAAAAATGTATTTCTGTTTTCTCTTATTTCTATAGGTGAAATAATTGAGTTACTTCTTTTGGTGACCTCAGGACTAATTTGATGAAGCTGCGGTCTGAGTACAAAGATGCTTTTGTTGAGAAACATGGAGTGAAGTTGGGTCTTATGTCCGGTTTTGTTAAGGTATGCTGTGTAAAATGTGATTCATTCATCAAACATGCTTGCTAAAGTGTGTATTTATATTCTACATTTTAAAATGCTGTTCAGGCTGTTGTCAGCGGACTCCAAAACCAGCCTATAATCAATGCGGTCATCGATGGGGATGATATTATTTACAGAGACTACATAGACATTAGTGTTGCTGTTGGCACCCCAAAGGTTAGTCAATTTCCTTGCTTTGCTTCTTTTCACATCAGTCCACCTTCACCCGACGGATACGAGGTTCCAGTTTCTTATCAAAGCCGTTTCCCGTGATCAAATAAACAGGGCCTAGTTGTCCCAGTCATTCGCAGTGCAGATACCATGAACTTTGCTGAAATAGAAAAGACAATCAACTCTTTAGCAAAGAAAGCAAATGATGGAACCATATCAATTGATGAAATGGCTGGAGGTACATTTACAATATCAAACGGTGGTGTATATGGAAGCCTTTTGAGCACACCAATTATCAACCCACCCCAGGTTGGCCCATAGAACTTTGAGATCATGTTTCATTATAGGAATTCAAATTGTTTATTAATCATCATTTGAAATTCTTTTGGCAGTCTGCAATTTTGGGCATGCATTCCATTGTAAGTCGTCCAATGGTTGTCGGAGGCAGTGTAGTTCCAAGGCCAATGATGTACCTTGCTCTGACATACGACCATAGGCTGATTGATGGAAGAGAGGCTGTCTTTTTCTTGCGAAGAATCAAAGATGTGATTGAAGACCCTCGCAGGCTACTCCTTGATATATAAGAGTCTGAATATGATCAGTTTCACAAACAACGGTGACTATGGCCTACTTACTGTGCCTTCAAAAACTAAATAAATATTCAAAAGATCCTTATTTTGTAGGGTCACATACAAAAGAAACATCGTTGAGCATCTACTAGCATACAACTTGAAATATCCAGTTGGCTATCCTTTTGATCTTGGCTGCAATGCCTCTGAGAAGCTTCTCTTCTGAGGTTCAATATTTGATTTGCTGAAACCACGGGCATCTCTTCTTTGTAAAACACCTCCAATGTTCTTCAGGAATTGTTTTTCCAGTGCTTGGTTCTCAAACTCAATATTCTTGGAATGTTATACGCCTCGCCGGCCTAACCATTTTTAACTTATAGTGCGATTTCTTGTTTATTAAAACGGGAGGGCCAAACGCGAAGGACACCACTTGTGATAACATCGAGACAGAAGTAGGCTGGGGATGCAAGACCAGGGGATACAAACTTCAATATCGTCAAAAATCTCTATGAATATTAATCTACTTTGTCACACTGTCACTTTGCAGTAAGCTTTTATATAAGATATGGCAGCCATTAGACGATTATCTTCAACATAGCAGAATCAAGGACTCAAGTATAATGAGCAGTCCCTCTTATTGAACAGGAAAATAACACACAATGTCTTAGTATTGATTTACACATGCATTTTGACTACAGTAAAATCGACTAAACATCAAGCTTGGCTAGCCAACTTTACTATGCAGCTTCAGCAAAACCAACCCTCATATTCCCGGAGTCAAACACTGTGTGGAACTTGCCCATGAACACATCCCCGAGGATCCTATTTGTTGTCAAGGCGGCAATGAGTACAACAAGTTCGATGGCTATCCCAATCAAAAAATATTTGAACTAATAGGATTACCATAGAGGTCCTCTTGGAGGCGGCACATCTATCGCTGCAAATCCACTGATGCACTGTGCTACACCTCCCGCACTAACCTTGAGGATGTACTGCTCAACCACGGATGGCAAAGGAAGTAAGCATGCTTGTTCCAAGACATAATTGAAAAGATGGTATATAACAACAGACCTGCTCGGGAGTGAGTTCAAATTCTTTTCCCTGAATGGTGAAGGAAATGTTCGGCATGGTGGATAGCCTGTCACAATCAACGGCTGATTCACCCATTGGGCTTGGGAGGCGCTCACAAAGCTATTCACATTAAACCAAGTGAGGAAACAGACTTTCAGAACAAGATAAAAACAGATCGCTAGGAGCTGAATAACCTGATTAACATATTCAATGATACGTTCTTGTGTTTGATTCCGCTTGAGCTGGTTCTGCATCCACACTACCGCCAACTCACAAGCAGGGCAAGTGGCATCATGCAGTTCTCCAAGTTTCTTATGGTTCATCTCCTCCACAACGCTCTCAATGACATTACTGAAGAAAAAAAGTGTCAAACGATAAATGGATATATGCTATATCATAAGCAAAACTTTTGAAATTTTAACAAGATGGGTTACCCCACACCACGAGCTCCATTAAATGTGCATAAACCAATTTGGGAGCAAATTTTCTGAGGTTGTTCCTGAGACAAAACCAGAAGCCACTTGATGAAATGTGGCCCATATAGCTTTTTAAACACTGCATATTTTCAACTTTGCGTATGATATAAGTTACCTTATCCAAGAGCATACTGATTATTTGGTCTCCATATTGTGCAACCACAGCCTTACACTCTTGCCCAACAACACCCGATGCTCCAATAGCATGATTAACTTCAGTAATAATACTCTGCAATACAAACAGTCAAGAGAAACCACTCCATGCCTCACGAATGATGAAATATAATTGTGTTTTTCATCTTAGAATTTCTTAAAAGGACGCCTATCAATAACTTTGCGAGTGCAAGCTTCAAATGTTGACTTGGAATTTTTTACCAAGTGCAAGAGAGAAAGAGTGCATACCGTGGGACCAACCAACAAAGAGGTTCCAGAATCAGCTATTGCTGCGCAGCCATCAGCACAAAAACCTAAACTCGTACCCATTTTAGTTATTATGTGTTTAGAAAGGAAGGAAAGTAAGTGTTTAAAGTGGACTACATAAAAAACACTAATAAAAAGTAGTTGCTTACCTGTCGATTGGCCTCCAATCAGTACATCACCCATATCAAACTGCACAGAGAGGACGACAAAACTCAATTTAGAAATTGAGAGATGTCATTCCAGGTCAATCTTTCGTGAATAAAATCATAAAACTAACCTGCCAGTACCCTTTCTGAGTCACAGGAGCATATGTGTGCTCACCAATGAAATGATTGGGGTCAACTCCACCAAACACAATTTCACCACCCTCGTCTGCGTCAGCATTTCTGTTGAACCAGAATGAAAAAACTGGTTCGTTGACAAGACCCTGGTTCACCATGTTGTACCTGGAAAGACTCCGCCTTAGTATGACTAATGTTACTTATCTTTATGGTTGAAAATACATATATACTTCAAATGCAGAGTTGCATACCACACAGGTACAACTTTGCCAACTGAAATTTCTTGGAAGCCGAGACCTAATATGCCATCAAACTTAGCAGCCAAAAAAGTGAGACCAGGCTCTTTTGTTGCCTCGATAAATTCCTGCAGCTTGCAAATTCATTAGAAAAAACAAAAAAGGCAATTGTACAATGAACATGGTTAAGCTAGTTTCAATCACTGAATTACTTTACCTGGTCCTTCACCACAAGATCACCAACCGTCACGTGATCTACACTGAAGAATCCAGATATAGCTCCAGTTCCATACTGAATAGCAGCTTCTTTTCCTGAAATTGGGTTTGATTCAAACAATCGATATAAAGCGCTAATCTTCAAAGTGATAGCCATCTACATTTTGCTCTAGAAAAGACTACGAAAATGCAACCAAATTACTATGTCACTACACTTATTAAACATATTTTAAGGATTACAAAGAAAGGACACTTATAGTTATAATATGGGAACAACAAAGAATAGACTTTAAAAGTGTTATTGAAGTCATCCATTGCTACAAGAACAGAAGTTACCATTCTTTTTGTAGGTTGTCGAACGACTTGACTTGTATTTGGGATGCAAAAAGCATGCGATCTACAATGACATATAACATATTACGGGAAATTTATAGTATTTAATATAATAAAATCTAAAAGTTGGATATTTTAGTAGAAGCAGCCGTTACCGATAAGTAACATTTGGAAGATGGCACCCACAGGTTAGAACTCCCGGTGTCAAATATAACAGTAAAATTTTGAGGGGGAGTACCAATACCAATTTCCCCAAAGTACTGAGCATTCATATAGTTCTTAAGAGAGACAATATCAACATCCTCATCACCAGCGTTTCCTTGAAAACCATACTTCCTGTTTAAAGATCGCAGGGAACCCTGATCACTGGATACCTTCTCAGCAATTCTATCTAATGACCTCTTTTTAAGTCCAATCCTAATCAACTTATCATTAAATG
The DNA here is from genome assembly GCA_006409495.1 of Sedum album. NCBI lineage: Eukaryota > Viridiplantae > Streptophyta > Magnoliopsida > Saxifragales > Crassulaceae > Sedum > Sedum album. The sequence goes on along the minus strand of QZGG01000762.1, from coordinate 34,095 downwards.
CTGAAATTTCCGAGGCAAACAGAACCGATGCGAAGCAAAACGCAATGACACCATAGCTAAATTTGCTTGCCATACCAAAGCTGCATAGGGAAAATAATACATTGTCACAATTCATGCTAGTAATTCTCATATCAAAGCTAATACAGCTAATTTCTACATGCATGTAGTTGACCACAGTCAATGGCACCATCCACACTACACATTCACCAGTAGCCAATTCAATGAGTACAAATTCAAATCCACAAATTCACTTCACAAAATATAAAAACCAAACAAATAAAACATAAAAACCAAACTTTTGGAATCATGTTGTAGGAACTTACAGTGGGTTGAAGATCGATTAAACCGGAGGAGGAGAAACGAGATGGGTATCTTCTAGGCACGTCTGTGGGTTGGTTAGACACGTACGGATTTATGCAAGTAGGTACAGAAAATCTCAGAAGAAATGCAGCCACGCGTGCGTCGACAGTCGAAACGACAAGATATGTTCTCGTTTTGGTTTTTGTTGAACGCATTTGATTATCTACCTTAATTAATGCTAACGGGTCAAGAGCAAATATCTTAATGGGCCGAAAGCCCACAAGTAAAGCCCAATAAATATCTTAATGCATGAAGTGCCCTTCGCTAGGACTAAACAAAGTTCAAACACAAGACTATAATCCTTTAGTTGGGACTTGGAAGCTTCACTTCCTTCAATTCCCATCCAACCAACCAAGAAAAATCCTCATTTCACGAGTTGACTCTAATTGATAGGCACCCACAACCAGCCATCCCATCCTATCCTAAACAATAAAACATTAAGATTCTCACCTAAAAGTTGCATAAGCAATCTTCATATGGATGTTTCAACTAAGTCTAACCAGTTTTCAAACTGTCGACACGGATTGGCAGTTGGATAATACAGTTAAATATTCTGAATTGCACGTCACATTTCCATGCCATGCAAAATTAAACCACAACTTGTGTAGTTGTGTTAATGTTGATAATCATACGACTGTCCCAAGCTTGACCAATCCTTGTCTTATACACGTGTCTATTTGTTTCTTTGCTGATACAAAATAATAACATCGACGTCCAAATTGATTCATTAGTACTAATTAAAAGCTTGTTGGGTCAAGTATGTGTTTGTTTTGTCGAAAACTGTCACCGATAAGGCCACGCCACCTCTTTAATATTTATATCTGCATTATTGACTAACCCTAATTCTGTTTCCGCAAGCCAAACAATCCCTTAGTTTACCTGCCCTTGTGCCGTGTTACCCAGCCACTTCGCCACGTCAGACAAATCCCAATTAACAAAATCCTACCACCATATAAAACATGACACGTGTCTCATTAATACCGTCAATTAAGAACTTAAACTGCTGAATTAGTAAAATTAACAAAGTAAACGACGCCGTTGAGTTAATATCACTTTGAAACGTAATCGTTTTTCCCAACTTCCCTACATCTACTGCAACTACTACGCATGGGCCCCACCCTCTTCAGGTATTATAAAGCTCTAATCACAGACTTCATTATACGAACTTGTGACACCAATGGCGAGTTCTAAAACCCGTTCATTCGTGTTATTACTTCTACTTAGCATCATTGTAGGCATTGCTGAATGTGGTTCAGTCGGAGTAAACTACGGCAGAGTCGCCAACAACCTCCCAACTCCATCCAAAGTCGTTCAGCTACTCAAATCTGAAGGTGTCAACAAAGTCAAACTCTATGACTCCGACTCCTCAGTCCTCACAGCTCTAGCTGGTTCCAATATCGGGGTTGTCATCGCCATGCCCAACGAGATTTTACAAAGAGCAGCTGCCAGCAGAGCCTTTACTGACTCATGGATTCAGTCAAACGTAGCTCAGTACTACCCGTTGACCAAAATAGAATCTATAGCTGTCGGAAATGAAGTGTTTGCTGACTCTAACAATACGACGCAGTTTTTAGTTAAAGCTATGAAAAACGTTCACTTGTCGTTGGTAAAACTCAGTTTAGATTCGTCGATAAAAATCTCGTCGCCAATTGCTCTTAGCGCGCTTCAGAACTCATACCCTCCGTCTTCAGGATCGTTTAAACAAGAGATTGCGGACTTTGTGATGAGGCCAATGCTGGATTTTTTAAGGGAGACCGAGTCGAGTTTGATGGTGAACGCTTACCCGTTCTTCGCTTACGCTGCGAATGCGGATAAGATATCGCTAGATTACGCTCTTTTTAAAGATAATGCTGGAGTCACTGATGCTGGTAATGGGTTGAAGTATGAAAGCCTTTTCGATGCGCAAGTTGACGCAGTTTATGCAGCCATGAAAGCCCTAGGGTATGATGATGTAAGAATCGTAGTGTCTGAAACGGGTTGGCCTTCGAAAGGGGACAAGAATGAGGTTGGTGCAGGGGAGGACAATGCGGCCGCATACAACGGAAACCTTGTAAACAGAGTGTTAAAGTCGATTGGTACGCCTTTAAAACCCGAAAATGAACTAGAAGTGTACCTTTTCGCTATGTTTAACGAAAATGAGAAGCCCGGACCGACTTCAGAGCGAAACTACGGATTGTTCTACCCAAACGAGGAGAAAGTTTATGACGTGAGTTTCAGCGGGGGCAATACGGCCCCCAAGACTAAGAGTCCTCCCGCATCCTCGACATGGTGTGTGGCGAAGGAGGATGCAGGGGAGAAGAAGTTACAAGCGGGATTGGATTACGCTTGTGGACAAGGCAAGGCTGATTGCCGGCCTATTCAGAAGGGTTCGAATTGTTACAATCCGAACACGCTGGTTGCTCATGCTTCATATGCGTTCAATAGTTATTATCAGAAAAATGGTAAGGCAGCAGGTTCTTGTGATTTTGGTGGTGCAGCTCAGGTTATCACACAGCATCCTAGTAAGTCTTCTTTGTTTTATTTTTTGAAACTGATTTTTGATTTTATAATTTAAACTCAATTTGTTATTACTATTTTTTTCAGAGATGGGAAATTGCGAGTTTCCAACTGGGGTCTGAAGCTGCATTTTTTTACTATTTATGTAGCTATGTTAGCATGCCCTTTTTGTATTTATTTATTTACATAAATAAAAATAACTTGATTTAATATGTGTATAAATACGATATTAACACTTAATATCAATCAAAATAAATAAAAGCTTTTCCAGAGAAAGTCTAAGAATATAAATTATAACCTTCAATTTATGACGTCATAAATACGTAGACAGATTCATAAGCTTCACATATTTTGTTTAGATAATTGAAACTTTCTCAATCGGTTTTCCGGATCGCCCACGACAGATCCGACAAACCCTACCGACGGACGTCCTCATCAATTCCACGCCGAGATATCGATCTCAACTGTTTCCTCTTCTACGATTTTAACCTAACCTAATTCCACCGAGCTACTGGAGATCAGGTATTTCAATTTCTGAATTCCGTATGGATTCCTTGTTTTCTTTATGATTTGATATCAGTTAGGGTTTGTATTTGATGAAGCATGAATTCGTGATTGTGAAATGGTGTTTATGTAGATTGAGTTACTTTTTGTGTAATCATGATGAATGATCTGTGTGTGTTGTGAATTTTAGTGAAATGGCTTCGTCAGTTGATACATGGATGAAGGAATTCAATGAAGCAGTGAAACTGGCAGATGATATTACTGCTATGGTATCTGAAAGGGGCGCAAGGCCTTCAACGGGACCTGATGCACAACGCTATGCATCTGCTATTAGAAGAAAGATTACTATTTTGGGGACCAGATTGGATAGCTTGGAGAATCTGTTGACAAAACTTCCTGGAAAGCAGCAGAAGTATGTTATTCTTAGAAAACTCTAGTCATGTTCATGCTGTCCATTTTTTATTTATCTAGACTGTATCCCCTTAAAATAGTCTCTTGCGGATATCTGGACAGTAATAGCTGAATATCTGCTTGAAACGTAAAGAATAAATAGAGGCTTAAACACCCGATATCTGTATACATCATTTTGTTTATCTGAGCTTATATCATGCCAGTGGAGCTGTTTATTATAAGCTGGAGCAGCAATGCAAGATACTCCAACAGAAAGTCTGTGTGTTTGTCATTAATTTCATGGCAAGTTTGCTTTGCAAAGATACCCCCTTGTATTTCTTTCAACAACATCTTAAGAGTTAAGACCAGAAGGTCTATTTATTTGCTGAGATTGTATTTTGTAGTGTCAAAGAACTTTGATTAGCTTTGTTTCATTGTATTTTTATTGTAAACTCAGGTCAGAGAAAGAGATGAATCGTCGTAGAGACATGCTTGCCAGTCTGAGGTCCAGAGTCAACCAAATGGCCTCCTCATTGAACATGTCCAACTTTGCCAATAGGGATAATCTGTTGGGTCCGGAAATAAAGCAAGCTGATGCAATAAGTAGAACAAAAGACTTGGACAACCATGGTATTGTTGGTCTCCAGCGTCAAATTATGAGAGGCAAGAAATACCCTTTCTGTTTATTATTTGAAATCTTTCTTTTCAGACACTCCTGAATGTGATTGTAATTTTTATGACTTTCTGCTTATGAAACAGAGCAAGATGAGGGTCTCGAGAAGTTGGAGGACACAGTTCTAAGTACCAAACATATTGCACTGGCTGTTAACGAAGAACTGACCCTGCACACTCGACTCATTGTATGTTATCCATATGCTATTTTCTCGTTCTTTAGGTTTTTCTCCCAAGGCATAGCTCTAATTTAGTTTGATTTGCAGGATGACCTGGATGAACATGTTGAGCTTACAGATTCCAGGCTTCAGGTTATACTTATTTCCTTTTCTGGGATGCATTTCTGTTCTGCTCCATTAGCGTAAAGACATTTTTGTTACTGAACATGCACATCCTGATTTAAAATAAGTCAGCATTTATATTATCAAATTTTGAAACGGTCTATATGTGACTGATCAGGCGTTACTTGCAAATACGCATGATATTATAGTGGTGGTAAAACCTGAATTTTAATTTTGAATAAGGTGATTTTATTACAGTGGTGGTAAAACCTGATTTTAGATTGAAGTTTGTGAACATAAATTACTGCATGCATGTCTGATGATGTGTAATTTTATTTTCATGTGTCATTTTTTGGAACAGAGGGTTATGAGGAATGTGGGCATTTTGAACAAGCGCACCAAGGGTGGCTGCACTTGCATGTCCATGCTTTTGTCTGTCATCGGCATAGTGGTTCTGGTTGTGGTTATATGGCTGCTGATCAAGTACTTGTAATGAAGGCGTGTGCATCCATTTTCATGCATTCATCAGTTCTTTCAACCCCTTTATCATGCATTCATCGGCTATTCCAACCCAAGTCGTGTGTGCAAAACACGAGATTACTATTGTGTTCCTTGTCTGTATTTTGCCTGTGTATCATTGTGAGTGAAAAAAGCCGACATTACCACCTAGTTTTTGGCAATGGTCCACGTCTACAGCATATTATGGTGTAATGTTTCACTATTGCCTTGGTCAGTTCAACTGCAAATGAAAGTGTGGATTCCCAAATATTCATCACACTTATGCTTTATGCGTCCAAAAAGAATCAGAACAAAACTCATGCAATATGGCAGCGAATAAATGATTGTGTGATAAGCAGTAACTTGTACTCTACTATTCAAGAGCTACAGCTATTACAAGTACCTGTTGTTCCTGTACTAGGATAAATATTCTCTTTAACATTAGATGTCATCAAGTAAAAGTCTACTTGAACCAGGCCAAGGGAGAAGTATGTTCCTTCCATCTCTTTAAATGATCCTTTGTGTTATATTAACTTGGATGCCAAATATCAGTGGTTGCTGTTGGTGAATGTTGAGGCCGTTTAGTATTCTAGTTAAGTTTCTGTACTTCTCTTTGCCATGGGTTATGTACAGGTGGATACCGGAACATTCCTCGACTTTGGAGAGCTAAATGGGCTGTCAGGAAGGACATTTTCTTGAACACTGCATGCAGCAAATCACAAATTAAAATGCAACATTGAACTACGAATATGGGGATAGTGTGTTCAAGTAGCTGCCACCATATATATGATGAACAATTTTGATCCGTTACCTCTCCAATCTGGCGTTAATGGGGCCTATATGATTTCGTGTGTTAACAGCGATGGCTTGCTCAGAATCAAGGAGAACCTCAGAATTGCCTGTTGAATAACATTAGTTGACGTAAAATATGAGGGCTTTCACGTATATTGGTTATTTGAGAAAGTTTGGTCAACAATTATGGCTGAAGAAGCTTACGCGCGAGTTGGATCTCCATACGACTTTGCCTGTCATGACCCCAAGCGTACTCGATCTGCTGCCTATTGATCAACGCTGTGGCCTCAAGTATGTTTGGGGCTGAGATATAAGTTACAAACTAAACATTATAAGTCTGAAATGTAGTCAGGGAAGGAAGTAGATGGTTCAATACACTCACTCGAGGGCGATTCAGCATCCATATCTGAGTACAGATGGGACTGGGAATGATAAATAGGATCCTCTATGATTCTCCTGTAGCAAAAGGAAATGAAACATAATCACACTGAAAAAGTGCAACTAACGTGAGCAGAAATACAAGAACATTTCTATAAATACTCCGTGGAAATTAGATGACTGATTCTACCTGTTACGCAGCTTAGATTTTTCGCGATAAGGTTTGACAAGGACCCTAGATACACCAACAAAATGAGGGTTAGGCATTGACAAAATTGTCTTCACAGTCTCTGGACTTGAAAATGTAACAAAACCAAACATCCGCTCTTGTTGGCATGGCATTCTCACATCTTCAACTTTCCCAAACTGACTGCCAAATGTTCCCAAATATGTGATGAAATAGAAGTAAAATGGTGAGCATAAAGTGGGGATAAAATCAATTCACTCTACCTAAAGTATTCAGTCACATCATCCTCAGTGAAACTACTTTCCGGTAGAAAAGTCAAGAATATCTGCCGGGATCCACTAACAATTGAACCGGGACTGTTTCTCCCAGATCTAAATTCATAGTATTTAGGCACATCCTCAGCCAAGATTATCGAGTGCTGTCCATGAGGCCTGTAAATGAATCATGTTAGTATAACAAAGGAAATACCTACACAAACTAATCGAGGCGGACAACATTAAAAGCCTTTTGATGCCATACCTGTCTATAACGCAAATGTTGTTCTTTAAACGGGAAAGAAGCTTTGTCAGACCATAACCTGCTTCACCATTTCTTTGGCTTTCGGTCAGGTACCCATCTGCTTGCAGGGCTCTCCCATAAGTATCCGAATATACACTAGGCAAGGTTGCAATTGGAATTGGTCCACCTCTCATTCTTAAAAGTTCGACGATCTCCAGTTCTAACTTCTCAAAGGTTCCAGGTGTAATATGCTCATCATTAACAAAATGGTTCATGCAACGATCAAAGACAGGCGAAAGGCTCCCCGAAGAGTTTTGGTCATGAGAGTACATGCAACTGTTACCATTCTTGCAAGACCCTCTTCTGAAATAGTGACACTGCTTAGTAGGGAAGTCAGGCCAATTTAATGATCTTCCAGTCCGCTTACTTGTACCTCCGAACATCTCATCAGGGTACAAGCTACCCATCCCTCGTTGACTGTCTACTAAACTCAGTGAATGAGTTTTGGCACGAAGCTCTTCAAGGGCATCATGATACTGCAAAGGTGAAAATGCAGACCCATTCGGCTGCTGCTCGTTAAAAACATGGGCATCCCAGTTGGGTGTTGGTTTCTCAATAGCAATGGGTGACGAGAACTGACGGGGAGAAAAGGGGTTTAATGAAGTTGAAATGGGCAAACTGCTCCCAATCCTAGATAACTCATGTTTAACAGTCTGAACCACATTCTCAATAGCTTGATCAGGAACATAAGCCAATCGAATCATCTCTTCTCCTCCGCAATTTAAAAGAATAAACCCAACAATCCTCATAGTAAGCTCATATGACTCTATTTCACAGATCCTACTAGTAACAACTCCAAAAGCCCTCGTAACATCCATCTCGCACTTAAAAGAAACTATATTTCACTGCAGATATCACAACTTAAAAACAAAAATCAGAAACAGGAAGACAACCTTAAACCTCACTTAATAAACACAAATCAAGTGTATTTAAACCAGGCAGATCTATTGAATTACTAAACAAGAAGACAGACCTTAGTTAAGAACTCCAGAATCTTCAACCACCAGGGTGATGTTAATGTGAAAAAAAGTAATTTTTATAATTAGTATGGAAACAATGAATGCATGCCTGAACAGAAGAGCATCATAAACTGCGGTTGGTTATCCCTAAATTTAGGTCATATAAAATCCTGACTCTCCAAAAATAACTGAGCATAAATCTGAACTGCCACTCGGTTTTGCACACAAGTTCACAAACATATCAAAAGATAATAACTCTAGAAATTCAAATAAAAGAAACCCATTCAGAAAAAATAGCAGGCAGTTACTTTACTCAACTGAAAATGAAATTCAAAAGAACTGAACTTTTCAAAAAATAGAAACCTCAATTGCCGGAAAGATTCAAACTTTGGGTAAAAAATCAAACCCAGATCACAGAAAAGCACACATGCAACGAAAAGGGAACAAAGGAGTGAGTTTCAATTTTAGAGGATCTAGTGGTCTGCTATGATGCAGTATGTGCTTACCAAATGGATGTGAGGCAAGGAGGTGTTGAGGTCATGAAAATGGCCGAACAGAGAGTACCCAAAATGAGGGTTCTCTTTGGTTTCCTTGTTGCTGTTCTGTGTTCCAATGTAAAGCTCTCAGCTTTCGAAGCAGAAGGGAGCAAAGATGATGACAAGACAATTAATGGAAGAGGACAGAAATTGATGCTTTTTAAGAAGTAGCACTACCACCACACTGTCCAATTGAGCACTGCTCTATTATTATCAATTTTATTCATTTCAATTTTCAAAAATTCAATTTTTTGGATAGAAAAAGAGGATGAAATACAAACAACTATTTTTATCATAATTTTCTATAGAACCATATAATACAAATGTGATTATAGAAAGTCAAATAAGCTTGAAAGGTGCTCCAAAGGACAAATGAATGATTTGATTTTGCTAAGTTCTATCATTCCAATCATTAATATCTATGAAAATAAATCATTCTCAATCCTATATAAGCAAAAACATTGTCTATTTGCTGTTTCTTATTGGCATGCTCATGTTTTTATACGTATCTTAAATTGATTGATGACCAAATAGTTGAAGAGGTACTTGTCACGATCTGAGTTTAAGCTCCCAAATCAATCATAGACTTGTAACCTTGAATTAGTGAATAACAGTTGTCTTATACAATGGGCTCTGCACGTACCTCTTTTACAAAATTTCTCCATGGAATATGTCTCAGCTTCTAACGCTGTCACAGGAACAAAGTGCCTAACGTAATTTTACTGTGATCTAAGAACTGATACTGATTTTGTTGGTGCAAGTACTTGCTTCTGTTTTTTTATCATCTTTAAGCGAGAGCCGATATGATTCCATCCAAGAGTCTGTCAAGAATTTGCCTGAATGCTGATACGATTCCATCCATGTGTCTGTCACGAATTTGCCTGAATGCTCATCTGTAACTGATACAGAGTTGCTTGGTTCAATTTCTTCCATATTCTTCTCATTTTCAAGTGATTTGGATGTCCACTTGATGCCCAGTGCATCTGCCTGGTCTGCAAAGCGTGCTTTCGACATAGGATTGCTGCAAACCCTTTTGTAAACTTCATAACCAGCAACGCCAGTTTTCCCTCTATTTAGAAGATTCGAAAGTGGATTTGCACCAGATTGGGCATTGTCAGATACAATATCATTGTTCTGTTCGAATTCATCTTTAATGCTGAGGAACTCAGTGACAAACTCTACTTTGCTGAGCTGAACAAATACAGCACTGTCATCCAAATCGTATATGGATGTAACCGAGGTCGGACCAAGGGCCTTGGTGATTATTTGTTTGATATCACTAGCTTTCAGGGTCTGTGGAAAACCCCATATTACCAGAATATTCCGAAAGACAACTGCTGGCTTCCTCTTAGCATGCTTACGGGAAATTGAAAATTCTGTCGTCTTCTTTTGAGTGCTTAGATTGATTATATCCCCACTTTTCCAGCTAAGGTAAAGGAGGTTGACATGCTTTTGGAGAAATTTACTATGTGCCATGCTCGTTGTAGAGGATTGAGCCGTGAAGTCGAAACCAAGATGGCTGCATGCCTGAGCAAATATACATCCTGTCATAAAAGCATCATATCCAGCTTCATGCTTTGCTCCTGAATTCCAGCTGGATGAACTGCAAACAATTTGGCATTTGATGATTATACAAACTTGTCAATTGTTAAGCAAACACCAAAAAATATATGTTATAGATGAACATGGAGGCTGACCTCATTTCATCAACTTGAACTTCCACTTTCACCCGTGATTTGATTGATGAACTAACATATTTCAAATCAGTAGGATCCTGTTGACAAAATATTGCATATGCCTTAGACAATGATGTGCTGCTTTTCTTCATCAGATACTGAAGATATCCATCCGCATTCAACAGAACTTTAGTGTCAACAATGTAAGGGAAGCAATCATGGACACGAGAAACGAAGTCCTCAGCAGTTGGAGGTAGAGGTCCAATAAATTTGCTATAAATGTGAGCAAAATCTGAAATAGAAAAACAAAATATAATCATTCATACAACCTTGAGCCCATTCAGCTGGCAGAAAATTTGAGAGATTAGAATAAATATGTGAGGAAAGTGACTCTTAGTGTTTGATTTGTGGAAAAAAGAAAACACGATAAAAGAGCATAGTGCAAACATTTTCACTAGAAAACTATTTTCCCCTTGTTTTCCATCCCCCATACTTACTAAGAATCAAACGGTAAGGTAAATGAATTTATCATTAACATTATAACATCAAACACATTATATTTCTCAAGTACCCAGAAAGCAATTGTGACCGACAATCAACTTCTGCTCTGAAGATAGGAGGTCAATAACATGTCGAAACCCAACACTGGATTCGATCTTCTTCTTTGACTCCCTGAGAGAGTCATATTTCAGTTCCTTCTGCGTATGAGTTCAACAAAAGTTAAGTTAGCTTGCTAAATCATTATACTGGCAGCATACAAATTTCTTAATAACGTCATAATACCAATGCCACCCTTCCAGTAACCCTCACAACACTAATCCAAACGCCATACTAGGTGATATCAATAGCTTCCAAGTTTACAAATGAGTACTTACCAAGGGGGTGTCCTTATTATTTTGGGACTCGGTGTACACTACCAAGTGCTGCTGCGACGAATTTGATGTTCCCACAAATACATATGAAAGGTCATCAAAATATTTTCTTAATACCTGCATATTGTCAAAAGGGATATTAAAGATCAAATTCTTATATGACTACAGTCCTCATATCAGGAATTTGAGAGAAGAAAATAATAAGTCTCCATTAATGAGTAAGTCACTACCGATTGAATCAGTATCAACTGATGAAATGTAAACCCACGCAGAACAAGAGCTGGACGCATCTTGTAGAAAATGGTTTCAAATTGCTGATCTGATTCCTTTAGGCTATCCTCAACAGAAATGTCTTCACATTTAGTCTGTAATAATGTTTCACGCCAGGCAAGGAATTTATCCTTCATTCGCCGAGTGAAAAGGATATCTGTTATCCTAACCGGCTCGTCTTTTAACCCCATGGATCTATTATGATCCGTCAATTCCAACAACTTTACTGCTTCATCTTCCTGTTCTCTTGATAAATATGATATGCCTAAATCAAAGGTGAAGAACCATCACTGTAACAACCATTTACATTTATCAACTCATCCACAAGATTGAAGGCAAATTTTAACGCAACAAAGTACGAGTTGAAATACCTTCCTTTATACAAGCATTGAAATCAAACTGGTATCTCGCCAAAAATTCCATAGAGCTTGTCTGACACATGAAACCATGAGATAATCCATTCGCAGCAGTTTCCTGACGCGGAAATATATAGAAATTGTACCTACAAACACGCATTTCTCAACATTTCTTTAAAAATTCAATAAGCGGATTCTACAAATCCATGATAAAATAGTGACATAATCTTACGGATGCGCAACCAGTGACATTTTCACAGAATCCCATCGGAACGGGCAAACACCAAACTGCAAAACAGCAAACTTCTCAGCAGAATCCTTCACCTTAAGATACCTAATATCAGACCTATCAAATTCAAACGAGTCTCTCCAAGGAGCGCTTGTTAATCCAGTCATCTCCAAATCAATCGAAACAAAGTCAGCATCTTTGACATGCCGCCTCAAGTCTTCAAGACACGATTCGAAGTTCGACCTCGTCACGTGCTTCAGAGGGAACTGCTGTGAGTTTGATTCCACGGCGGTGCATAGACCGCGTAATTTAGATAAGGTTAGGGAACGCGCCAACGCCCTAACCGAATGCCGTTTGCTCATCGTAACGGCATCAAACGACGTCGGTTGAATTGGCGGCGGTCGGAGAAGTTGTCGTTGGAGAGCAGCGAAAGGAATCGCTAAGGTGTAGCTTAGCTTTATGGATGTATTACAGATTTATCCTTTAGGTTTGAGAAAAGAAAAAACGACCCCGTAGGTATTCATTTATTCAGTTACTCCCCTTTCAAGAAATTAATTGTATTTTAGCAGTAGAAAGTTTATCGGTAGTTAAGGACTGATCTGAACGAAACGACGACGTTTGTAATTGTTTGATGCACCTTGTTGTCGTTTAGGTTGATATATGGACAATGGGAGCCGATGTCATCTCTGCGGTTGGGTGTCTAAGTGAGCTCTGAGTTAGAGAGGATTCAGATGGTGGCTTTGGAAAGGGTTAGATTCCTTTCTGACTTTCTTTTACTTGAATCAAGCACTTTTTGAAAAACGGTTGATTTCTCTTTTTGATTTTTGCTAGATTTGAAGTGATAAATGTGTCTTGTTTGGGTGATTGTTAGGTGTTTGATGATATGTTTGAATGAGAAAATGGTGTTAATGAGTAGAGTTGGTAAATGAGTTGACTTTCTTCGCCTTTTGAAGTAGATAATCTTGGGTTTTTTGGGAATGAGAGCATGAAAAAATGAGACTTGTGTTGCTGTTGTATTGATGTTGATAATACATAAGCAAATGTGTTAAATTCATGAAGAGAGTAGACATGAAGTGGTCCATGTCATGTGTTCAGTTGTATGCTTGGATGGTGCTACTTGCTGAGAGGGGTTTCCTATAAGTTGGAAAAGGTGTTCATTTTGCGGTGTTTTTGAGTTTATGATCTTTGAATTTTTAGGGGAAATGAAAACTTGAAATGTTTAAATACAATGTAAAACTGTTGCACTCGGATCTGAAGCACATATCAATATTTCATTTCTGATACAATGGACAGTTGGACCAGTGTGAGACTTTGTGCCGAGTAATTAGAGGCATGTCCCAACTACTTTAGCGGAGATATCCCATTGAATCAGTTGTCCGGGGCAATAGAATATATAATTGTTTTATCGTTAGGGGTAGATATCTTTAGTACTCTCAGAGTCGGAAGCACACATTTTCACACATGTTGAAGTTTGATATGGTTGAGAAATATGTACCTTGGTTTGAATGCTAAATATATCTCTAATTGTTAGGATATTTTCTCATAATTAGGGGACTGTCGAAGCCTTCTGCTTCATCTAGGCTTTACCGGAAAGGTTTGTAAAGTGGCATATTACAATGATGCTCTCAAGCGTTTCTGGAACACCGAGTTTCCTTTCAACCCGAAAACAACACCAGAGTCTTCTTCTAGTAAAGAATCACCCAGGCATCACACCAACAAGAAGATATTTTACTACCATTTGCTTCAAATTTACTTCTTTTGATGATATAGCCCAAGTTGTCAACAATAAGGTTGGCACTTAATTTCCAAGTATTTTCGCATCCACCTTATATGTTGCTCTTTATTTCGATATCTAGTATACTCATTATTTCTCGTTCATTTACAGGTCTTGGTCGCAGCTAGTTTATCTGCTGCAATTGGTCAACTTTCAAAGCCCTTTACTTCTTCATGGCTAAACGGAAAGGATTTTAGTTTATCATCTGCTGTTCAGGCCGGTGGTTTTCCTTCTACACATTCATCAGTTGAGTGTCGACCATCCTTATAAATTGTTAACAGTACTTGAGTTCTATATGCTTAATTAAATTCAACCTTGTCATTTCATTTTAAATACATCTGATAGTGTATTTCTGTTCTCGACTAGGCTGTTGTAGCTACTGCAGTATCTCTTGCACTTGAAAGGTACATTGAGTACCTTATAAATTGTAGGTCAATTTCAGCATTTAGAGATGTGATTCTTATAGAATATAGACTGGTTGCAATTTCAGGGGATTTGCAGATCCTATTTTTGGAATGGCAGTGGTGTATGCATCTCTCGTAATGTATGACGCCCAGGTATATCATATGGCAGTTGTCAACGAATTTCATATGGTTACACTTACACCCACCAATTGATTCATGTTCAGTCTCCAATATGAGCAACTATGCAGAATGTTGATACTAGCAATTGATATATTATTTCTACTCTAAAAAGACGGTGGCTAACTGTATATCTCCCTGGTACTGTAACTAGGAAACATTAGCAAAATTGACGAACCAATAACTTTTTCCTCCATGTGGTTTGTTGTGTGGCTGATGTGTCCTCTTCACTTGTCTTCAGGGGGTGAGAAGAGAAGTAGGGACTCATGCAAAAACTCTAAACCGAATACTACCCAAGAAAGCAGTAACCACGCCAGTATCCTCCAAAGCATCAATCTCCGTGCAGACATATTCTAATCAAAACAACCCATCAACTTCCAGTCCAAGTTCTACAATGGTCGGCACATCAGCAGACGTGATCAACAAAAACTCCATAGAAGAAGATACAGCATCATTTTCACTGCTTAAAGAGTCGATAGGTCACACTGAGGTTGAAGTCATAGCAGGTGGTTTGCTGGGCTTCCTCGTCAGCCTGGCAGTGTCCAACATTTTGTAGCACCTTTGGCAGTGCCCATTTCTACACTACACCAGGAAGCTCTTTGAACCTGTCTCACATTATTGAACTTTTATGATTTCTAGTATTGATTAATTCTCTTGCTGTCTGTCTTTTTCCATGATGACGTGGCAATCCGACGTGGACTGGGAAACTGCAACTGTAAAATTCAGACAAGATAATTCAACTGTTCATCTTTATCAGATTCTCTTTCTTTCATCTGCCACCACAAAAGTCAATCTTCATCGCTACGACATCTGCACATTCCCTGCCCCATGTTCTCGGAAAATCCAGTGATCCCAGATTCATCAATTTTGATGGAGGTGGCGCCGTCGGTCAGCTCTGTCAAACATCAGAACCAGAACGAATCCTCCACAATCCCATGGAAAGAAATGTTCAGATCGGCTTCGACCAAGAAGCCCGACCCACCTCCCCAACCCCAATCCATTTCTCCAGCAACAACAAGTGTTGCTGAAGATGAAAAGTCAACGGCCCTATCTGCTGAGCCTCAAGTGAAGCTCGCTCTGTACATTGCCATGGCTCATGCAGGCCTCTTATTATCCATTTTCATACTCTATGGATTGTTCAAATTGCTTGAAGCGTACCTCCGTCCGATTCAATGGGCTGTGCTCTGCTCCATTCCCTTAAGAGGTATTCAGGAAACCCTCGTCGGTTTTTGGTCCCAGCCTCTGAAGCTTGGGTTGACCGAGACTGTCTTAGCTGTTCCTGTTGCTGTCATTAGGGTTTTTATTGGCACAATTGGGGATATAAGGGAGGCTGTTCCGGGCATTCTGCTTAGGAGGAAGACGAATCAAGATGGGGTTGCCATTAGGCGGAAAAGGAAGGGCTTTGCTAAGGTTTTGAGGTGGCTGGTGTCATTTGGAATATTTGTGATTGCTTATGAAGTCCTTGGGGCTTATGGGGCTCTCGCGCTGCTTGGATTGGGGTATGTGTCTAGTTTGAGCAATGTGGAATCAACTATGTCCGCAGTGTCATCCCTTAGGAATAATAGCTTCAAGAGGGAGTACTATCAGTGCGTTTTTTACTAGGAGGATATTGGCCAGGTTGAAGACTATTATTGCGATTGGGTTGATTGTTGGGATGATCATGGGGTTTTTGACTGGTGTTATATTTTTTTCATATAAGGTTGGGGTTGAGGGGAAGGATGCTGTGATCTCGATTAAGTCCCATGTGAAGGAGAATAATTATACCGAGAAGATTGGGCTCAAACAATGGATGGATGAAAATGATGTGCCTAGTTTGGTGGATGACTACACTACCAAGTTTTATGTGACAGTCTCGGAACAAATTGATAGCTTGGCGATGCAGTATAACATGTCTGAGTTGGTGACGGGAATTAAGCATTTTGTAATCAAACCGCCTGTTAACTCCTCTGAACAGTCAACTGCTCTAATGAGTCCATCGCCTTATGCTGAAAAATTTGTGAGTTTAAGGAAACGAGTGAGTGATCGGGAGTGGGGGCAGATCTACACCGAGCTAGATGCACTATTTAGGGAGTTGATATAACACGGGAAGACTTGGTTGGGAAAGCTAAAGCAGTTGCACTCAAGGGAATGGATGTGTCTCAGCAAGTGTTAGTAAGTAGTACATCAGTTATTGGAAGTGGTTTGAAATTTTTTGTTTCAATCACGAGCTCAATTATATCTGGAGCAGCTGAAGTTTTCAACTTCTTTTCTCAGTCTTTTGTTTTCTTTTCACTTCTATATTATCTCATTACATCAGAGTCTGGGGGAGTTACGGAGCAAGTAGTGTCGATGATCCCTATATCACCTATGGCAAGAACTCGATGTGTTGAAGTTCTGGATAATGCCATCTCTGGAGTCCTGCTGACTACAGCTGAGATTGCTTTCTTTCAAGGATGTCTCACGTGGCTTCTTTTCAGGCTTTGCTCCATACACTTTTTGTATATGTCAACCCTTCTTGCTTTTATTAGCCCTCTGGTGCCGATTTTCCCTACTGTAGTTGCAACCATTCCTGCAGCTCTACAATTGTTATTGGATGGTAGATACATTTGGGCAATCAGTTTGTCGCTAATCCATTTTATTCTTATGGAATACGGAGTATCTGAAATTCAAGCTGGTGTGCCAGGCCACAGTACATACCTCACCGGGCTTAGCATTATTGGTGGAATGACATTGTTTCCTTCTGCACTTGAGGTAACTTTCATTTCTTTTCTCGGCAATTCATAAATTTATCAATAGTTCATGATGCCGGTATACATATTCCAGCAGTTTGTTTGGAAAATAATGAAGCAACAGTTTGCTCTATGCAGTAATTCACAAGAAATTAGGTTCAGTATATGTTGCATTCATAAATTTGAGTTGACAAATTAGTTACTTCCCTGGCCTGTGTGATCTGATAAATTAGTTCAATCAAATATTCTGAATAACTGAAGGTTAATATTTGTTACAGGGAGCTATAATGGGTCCTTTGATAACCACAGTAGTGATAGGGCTGAAGAACTTGTATGCTGAATTTGTTCTGGAGGAGACAAAGGATGATGAGCAGACGTAATTTGCTTCATGGTGGGGAATGTTACACTCTTTCTGTGTGATATTTTGTGGAGATACACATCTTATATTCTGCGTGTATTTTTTGATAACCATCTTCTGTACAGAATGCAAACTGATTGCTTATAAGAGTTGATTGCACTCAAGTTACAAGCATGTATTGCAAACTTAAACTTTCATTTATAATTTGATAAACTCCCAGCAACACGAGGTGAGTACAAGAACAGAAACAGTGGACACCGAACTAAAATGTAACTAAAACCATTACTCCACCAAAAAAGAACCTTTACTCTTTGACCAACTTTTAATCAACTTCCTCCATCTTGCTACCTTCAGCATCCGCGTCCGCTTCCTCAAGAGGAGGCATGTCAACATCCTCACTGGCTTCTTCATCAATGTTCAGTCCGAGCTTCAACATCCTGTGAATCCTGTTTCCAAAAGTGTTGGGATCATCCAGGCTGAATCCTGAAGTAAGGAGGGCAGTTTCAAACAGCAGCATCACCAAATCCTTAACAGATTTGTCATTCTTGTCTGCATCAGCTCTCTTCCTCAACTCATCCATTATGGGGTTCTCTGGGTTGATTTCCATAGTTTTCTTGCTAGACATATACCCAGCCATGCTAGAATCCCTCAATGCCTGGGCTTTCATGATTCTTTCCATGTTTGCTGTCCATCCATACTCACCAGTAACCAAGCAGCAAGGTGAGTCCACAACACGGTCAGAGACAACTACCTTCTCAACCTTATCACCCAAAATTTCCTTGATAACTTTGCACAGTCCCTCAAACTTCTGCTTCAGTTCTTCCTTCTTTTTCTTCTCATCTTCAGTTTCCTCCAACTTCAACCCTTCCTTGGTAGCAGAGACAAGCTTCTTCCCTTCAAACTCCTTCAGCTGGCCAACAGCATATTCATCAATAGCATCAACCATGAAGAGAACTTCATACCCCTTCTTCTTCAGTTTCTCAAGGAATGGAGAATTCTCAACAGCCTTCTTGCTCTCTCCAGTAATGTAATAGATGTCATTCTGCCCTTCCTTCATCCTGGTCACATAATCCTTTAAGCTGGTCATCTCATCACCACTCTTGGTTGAGTGATACCTGAGCAACTCAGCTAGCTTAGATTTGTTCTGAGAATCTTCATGGATGCCAAGCTTCAAGTTCTTGGAAAAGGCTCATAGAATTTGTTGTAATCCTCCTTGTTCTCTGCTATTTCCTGGAACAATTCAATGCACTTCTTCACCAAGTTCTTCCTGATGACCTTGAGAATCTTGTTCTGCTGCAACATTTCCCTAGATATGTTCAGTGGCAGATCCTCAGAGTCAACAATACCCTTGACAAAGCTCAAATACTCAGGGATCAACTCCTCACAGTTGTCCATAATAAACACCCTCCGCACATAGAGCTTGATGTTGTTAGGCTTCTTCTTAGTGTCAAACAGGTCAAAAGGAGCCCTCTTTGGCACAAAAAGGATGGCTTTGAATTCAAGCTGCCCTTCAACAGAGAAGTGCTTCACTGCAAGGTGTTCTTCCCAGTCATTGGTAAGACTCTTGTAGAAAGCTGCATACTCTTCTTTAGTGATCTCTTCAGGTTTCCTCATCCAAATAGGCTTTTGCTTGTTAACCAATGACCATTCATGAGATACTTCCTTGATCTTCTTCTTTTTCTTCTCCTTTTTTCCTTCTCTTCATCAACATCCTCAACCTTTCCTTCCTCATCCTTCTTCTCTTCCTCATCCTCATCATCAGAAATTTCCTTCTCAGTGGTCTTCTCAACCCACAAAGAAATTGGGTAGCTTATAAACTCAGAGTGCTTCTTGATCAAATCCTTCAACCTCCTTTCCTCAAGATACTCCAACTGATCCTCCTTCAGGTAAAGAGTAATCTTAGTTCCTCTGCCCAAGCTCTCGCCAGATGTGTCCCTAGTCACGGTGAAGGAACCACCAGCCTGAGACTCCCAAACATACTGTTCATCATCATTGTGCTTGGTAGTCACAACGACCTTATCAGCAACCAAATAAGCAGAGTAGAACCCAACACCAAACTGCCCAATCATGCTGACATCAGCCCCTGCTGCAATTGCCTCCATAAACTCCTTGGTTCCAGACCTCGCAATAGTACCCAGATTGTTCACCAAATCTGGTCACACAATGAATCAATGCTTGAACATGTTAATCAACTGAATTACTACTACAAAAAATGACAACTTCACAATAGAAACAATCAATTACCAGCTTTGGTCATTCCTATCCCACTGTCAATGATGCTCAGGGTTTTGTTAGCCTTGTCGGGGACAATGTGGATGAATAGCTCCGGCTGCGAATCCAGTTTGCTCTTGTCTGTCAAACCCTCAAATCTGATCTTGTCCAGAGCCTACAAACACAATTACAATTAATCAAAATAAAAACCCCATCAATCACTAACCATAACAAACATCAACACATATCAATTAAATCCACATTTAACACGCCGGATAAAAATCAAAGCTGTACAGAATAATACAAAAACCCTAATCAACAGTCCCGAACACATGCAGCACATTTGATGCAGCTATCAATCGTTGACAACCACACACGGTATATATAAAGGAAGTATCGACTTACATCGGAAGAGTTGCTGATAAGCTCCCGGAGGAAGATCTCCTTGTTACTGTAAAAAGTGTTGATGATGAGGCTGAGAAGCTGGTTGATCTCAGCTTGAAATGCAAAGGTCTCCGTTTCCGCCATCGACGATGATTCAAACTAACAAAGCAAGAATTGGATCGCGAGTGAGAAAATATATCGATTGATTGCTTTCGAATTTCTTAGTCGAGTTGAAAAAGAACAAGGGAATGGTTTTATACCCGCTTGATGCTTCTGGATCCTTCCGGTTAGAGTGGTTGTTCCAGAGCCTCTAGAGCCTTCTATTGCTAATTTTATTTATTTATTTTAAATATTTCGAGATAACCGTATCAACGAATTTGAATCGTTCCTCAAGTGCGGGCAAATCGGTCATTTAATCACGACAATGTTTTTAGGATTGACCATTATCGTCTCATTCTAGAAGTTACGGGGTTGACTACATGCATTGGGTTGGGCCTTGGTAAAGGGTACACATAGCTGAGAGTTCAGTTCCATGTAAAAGTTGAGAGTTGTAGTAATAACTATCCTAAAAAAAATTATTACAATCAAGTAAGAGATAAATTAGGGGTGGCATTTTGTGTGAAAAAAAAACGTTCGCCGGATCTCCGATCAATCTGAAACCCTAGAACCGAGCTCCAGAATTATCTTCTCGAAAGTTGTATTACATTCATTCAATTGAAAACTCATTTACACTGTTTTTACATATACATGTTGAACTCAAAAACGACACAGCTTCAATCTAACTCTTTTCTACAAACGACAACGTTTTGTTACAACTTAAATTTGATCCTTCTTTCCCTCTAAGTATCTTCAATCCTGCTCCATGTCTGCAACTCAACTTCCTCCTCACTTCTTCTTAAATAAACACCTGAGCTGATCTACCTCAACTGCTCACTCACTCCAATATTTTGTACCCGAAAATTCGAACATAACCCGCAAATTCGAAAATTTTCGCGGGTTCGGGTCGGGTTTTGGACACCGCGGGTCGGGTACGAGTTTAATATATAATTTTTAATCAAACCCGCAAACTCGCATAATGCCTATAAATACATATTTATATATTCATAATAATATTTGATACACACATCATGTTTATTTTTTGCTGAAATTATTATTTTCAATTTAGTCATGGACTAAATAATAGTTTATGAATCTTATTCTATGACTTTATTCACTAGGAAGGGATTGCATAGCAAGAGCTCGGAACGTGTCTCTCACCAATAATTTAAACATAATATCGTTAGAAGACTACACGTATGATAACTTTGATAATTGCTATGTAATGTGATCTTTTAATAAGTATGCAATTAAAATGATGCAATGAACAAAAGAATAAATACATATATTGATGAATTAGGTATATTTTTATATCCATTTTTATTTATTTATTTATTTATAATATTTATTTATTCAAAATACGCGGGTCGGGTACAGGTACGGGTTTAACCTTTTTTAAATCTATAAACCCGAACCCGAAATTTTACTACTCGGGTCGGGTACAGGTTTAACTTTTTTTACAAAAAAACCCGAAAATGCCGGGCCTAAGATAAATCAATTGGGATAGGTTAGCAGAGCACCAGTTGGTTCGACTTCAGATAATCAGATAACATTTCTGTTGTCATCTCCACCGCATTTGTGTATAGCTTCACCATTGTAGTACTCAGGAACTTCTGTAATGAAAATGGAAAGCGATGCACTGATTATTTTGAAGACCTTCATAGTAGTCGCATTTTAAAAACTTTTCATGAGAAAATAGCAGGACTTCTAAAGCTTCTGAAATGCGCCTTGGCAATATTTCCAACAAGTAAAAGACAGATTATTATCTGCATCAGGATTTGTCATGGAACAGTAGATTTGTAGCCTTAGCTGCTTTCAAAACCAAATATTCGGGAAATACCTGCCAAAATAACAACTTGACACATTGACTTATAATAACAATGGATGAAATAAGATGCTGATCTAACAAGAGTGATTATATGTGATGTACCTTCATCTGCCTGATGTTTGTTCTTGTCATCTCCGGCATAAGCCAGTGAATTGTATTTGGGATTCCATTCTACACTGTTCATAGCAGCTCTACAAGGGATTTGGTGTACTGTCCGTCCAGTTTGCACACTGGCCTGTTTGCAATCATATAAATTACAATGATATTAGCTTGCATATATAATTCTTCATACATAGTGAACAAGGCAAGAACAAATGAGTTTACAAACATTTACTGTATCGATAAACAAGTTTTCACTGGCTCAAGTAATATAATCCCGTATAATTGAATCTTATTGTTCTGACAGGCCATCTATATGACAGGTTAAGAGCGGAGTTTTGTAAATGTTCTCGCGCAAAGCATTTCTGATATGTCCCAAAGGCTGACCAAGTTATCAGCACTTCCAACAGCTAAATACCTGCACTTCCTAACATCCAATATTGTCAGTTCATCATCCTCCAATAACCAATAACCAAAATATAACAATCAGACAAAAGCTGCACACACTATATAATTTCAGCTCATAAAACTTAATATAATTTTAAGCAAACAAATCAAAAGATTCTGGAAAGGTCACAAATTTCAGATTGTAAGGTTTACCCTGTTGCCAACGGCCACGTGTGTTCCATCTGGTTTGTAGGTAATGTTGATATCCTCTCCACTACGTTCTGCTTGTTGTGGGCACTTTCCTCCTACACATACCAAATATATTATCAAAAATTCAAAACTACAAGTTAGAATCCATAGCAACCCCCTTCCAACAGTACTACAGTGAAAGAATCTCAGATCCCGCATACTATTATTCAGTGAGCAGTTACTACAAGCATCCCATAAGTAAAAAGTTTTATCACCAGAAGCAGTCACAACCAAATCAGCATGCTTTGGAATCCCAACACAGTTGATCCACACTATCCGTACGTCCTTTCAACTCTACGTCCTTCACCTTGCCCTGCAATACATATCTCAAATTAAATAACACATACACTGATTTCTACAAGTAAGAAGAATACAAACTACCATCCAGCAGCATACATCAGTTTCCAATCTAATACAATAAATAAACAAATATTCCCTAATTCACCAAACTCATTAATCCAAGTCCAGCATCTCCGCCTGGATCACACATTCCGTAGCAGCTCCCAGTCATCAAAGTATAAATTAGGTATAACCATAACATGCATTAAAATTAGGCCAGAAACTGACATGTCCATGAGGTTCAATGTGCCAAACTCTAGCAGTCTGATCAACCGAGCCGCGGAAGCCCGCTTCTTTCCAGTACAAAATCATGACACAGAATGCACCTGCACCGTAAAATATCAACTCAAATTAGTCTCATTTTGTGAAATCAGGGCCTAGAAAAAATTGAATCCATATAGAAAGAGACCTTTTTGTGACCTTGATATTCTCTGCTGTGAACACTCTTGAACGGAATAGTTTCCATCATCGCAGCTCAACTGCTTCGAATCGAACTTGCAGCGGCGAAGAGGTCACTCCATCTTCCGCGACTGCCGTCGACTTTTTATTTATCTCGGAAAAAAAATACAGTTAAAGCATTTTAATAGTATTATTTAAAACAAAAATGTATAAAAATAAATAGATAATAAAGAAAGAAAGAAAAATGTGATGGAAATAGCTGGCTGGCGGTGACGTTCGGTATAAATAGTGGAGCGGTTGACCGATGACGAAAAACAGAGTCCAAATTTCACCGACGCTTCACTGCCAGCGCTCTGTCGGTATACGGCGATGGATTCCGGTAGATACATGGCTTACTCACCTTCAGCCTCACCGGCTTCACAGTCACCTATTCATCCAGGTCTTCGCTCTGCTTCTTCCGCCCTAGTCGAGCAAGACAAGTAATATCTTCTTTCTTGATCTTGTTCGAGATCTGATTATCTTCTTTGATCTTAATCTGTTTACTGTGTTTAGTACTGGATGTAACTTATTTGGACTTTCAGTGATTGATTGCTTTGCTTGGATTTTAGGTGTTTTATTTAGGGCTTTGAATTCAGATTTGTGTGTTTGTATAATTCTTGTTGTTATCATGTTATGTGATTGATCCTGATTGGCTGGTGATATCGTGTGGACATGTGTATCTAGGTATTTATCAGAGCTGCTAGCGGAGCGTCAGAAACTTGGACCTTTTATGCAAGTGCTGCCTCAGTGTTATCGGTTGCTCAATCAAGGTTTGTATAGATCAGTAATTTTTTACTATGCTTATATATTTCGATCTCAAACTTTGATGAAGCATGATCACTGTTTTGTGGACTGTTTCTAATATCTGACTCATAGTATAAACGGTTAATAGGTTGCTGATTCTGACTGTTTCGTATCAAGTTTCTAATATCTGACTCATAGTATTATTCATTTAGGGAAGTTTTGATACACCATATTGTATGAGAGCTGCTAATGGTGTGCTTTTTTCTTAAAATTTCTGTTAACAGAAATATTGCACTTAACTTCAGTGTTGGGGAATAGTTCAGCTATAGGCCAGAGTGGATGGGAACATCCTAACCCTTTGGCCTCGGGAAGCCTTTTCGCAAATGGAGGAGCTGAAGGATGGACATCAAGGTTTCAGTCAGATGTATGAATACTCGCAACTGAAAAGATTTATCATTTCATGGTGCCTTCCATGGAATCCATTTGTTGCAGTCATAACATAATTATAAGATACCTATTTACTTTACTTACCTCTCTGAATTATTGGTTTAAAGCTATACATGATCAATAAACAAATAAGGCAGTCCATGATACTAATTTATATGTTGGCTAGAATTAACTTTTATGTGTAGTTCCATCTTAGTCCCATTCCATTCAAGACCTCTGATTTCAAGCTTATTTTCTAAGTTAGTCATCGATACTGAGTCAGCTAAAATATCTATATGCTTTCATCTCTCATTAAAAATACCCTTTATGAGCACCTAACGGTGTATGCATGTTTTACCAGGTTTGCACCTTTTTACCATTCATCATATATGCTCATCAGTATTTTTCTTCTATTATTCAGATGTCAGGATTAAGACAGCCATCTTCACCAGCTCATAACTGGTTGAGTTCCCCAACCAGCTCTTCTGGATTGATTGTGAAAAGGACTATTAGGGTGGACATTCCTGTTGAGCAATATCCAAACGTAAGATTGTATATTAGGGTGGACATTCCAGGATTTATTCCGTTTCATATTACCAAGCTGCCCAGCCTTTAACGAGTCTCATACTGCAGTTTAACTTTGTTGGGCGACTTCTTGGCCCGAGGGGTAATTCCCTCAAGCGAGTAGAAGCAAGCACTGAATGTCGAGTCTTGATACGCGGACGTGGAAGTATTAAAGATCCAGCCAGGGTAATTTGTTTCTTTAGTTTCACAGTTGTCTTTGTGACCATAACTGCGTCATTGCTATTCAAGGATGCTACCTTTATTGTTGATTCGATAATCGTGTCTTGAATTTGATTATTTTGTTTATTTAACTTACAGGAAGAGATGATGAGAGGAAAACCTGGTTATGAGCATCTGAACGAACCACTCCACCTGCTAGTTGAGGCAGAATTACCTGTTGAGATCATTGATGCTCGACTTATGCAAGCCAAAGAAATACTAGAAGACCTTCTCAAGCCCATAGTAAGACACTAAGACTGTTTCCCTGCCTTTATGTATAAACCTGTTGTTATGATCGCAAGCATGTAACATCCCATGCAATTGATTCATGTAGGATGAATCTCAAGATATGTACAAGAAGCAGCAGTTAAGGGAGCTAGCACTGCTAAATGGTATGCTTCGGGATGAAGGGTCCCCCATGTCTGGGTCAGTGTCCCCATTCAACGACAGTCTTGGTATGAAAAGGGCCAAAACAAGAAGTTAATTTTATCTATCTGTATGTCATCTCTGTCTGCAAAATGCCATTTTGTTGAGGCGACAATTCTATCGATTGGAGTCATCAACACAAAAAAACGATCCACTTCACTAAATATTGCCACGGTCTCAGCATCCAGATCAACTCAACCATGCAGTTATGCTCTTTATTTCCAAGATGTAATTTCACAGTTTGTGTGATGGTAGTCTCAAAGTGTTAGGGTATATGATGCAGTGGTTAGTCTGATATAGTCATTGCCTGCAGCCTGTCATGAGCTTTTGGTGACAGTTTCGTGATAGGGCTGCGTAAGCTGACCTGATGGTCTATACCTCCAAACAGAGCCCAAAGCGAAGGACTCTGTTTGATTGCATGTCATGATGGGCTCTCATGAATATGCTTTGTAGGGGGAATAAAACAGTGAGCTTGTAAAGCATATAATGTCAAATGTCTGTTCTTTTATTTCTGTGCAGTTGATACGTTGAAAATACTGAAGTTTCTATAAGAGTATACCCTGTATATGTGACCAGTAAATGCCACCAATTGTCTGAATGTCCGCAGCTGTATTTTTGAAGATTTTACATTGCAGCATTCAGTAAAAAGGATAGATTTTGTAATTTTACAGTTCTGGATGATAATTCCCAGACAGAAAGGTTTTAATGTAAACAACAGTCGTGTCGAGTTTCAAGCCAAAGTTTTGTAATTTGGAGCAGCTTCAAGTTATCCTTGTAAGGTGGGTTTACTAAACTGAATCTTCCCTTTTGCCATCTCCTCCTTCCTCATCCTCCATATCGTCAATTCCAACCCATCGAGTAAATGCAAATAAGAATTCCTTGAAATTAACCATGCCATTTTTATCCCAGTCCATCTCTTCTGTAAAAACGAACAAGTAATGGGAAAGAAGACTGTCAGGTAGAAACAAAGTAAAAATGATGGTGGTGTTATAACACTGAATAGATAAAGAATAATGGAACTTACCAAATCTTTTCATGGCAATGCGCCCAGATGATCGTTCTCCAGAGATGGTCTCATTAATTGCATCGCCCATCTCACATTTGCTTACATAGCCATCCCCGTACTTGTCTATAAATACAAATGCATCAGCCACTGTTTGAAATGTGGTGTCCAGGTGTGGCATCTCAATCCCTGATTTCTAAACAACACACATAAAGGACAAAACAAGAGAGTACTTTCATGTAAACCAGTGATATGGACTCTTCCCCAAAACTTGATAGCTAATATATTGTTCTTAAACTATGTACTGAGTAACAGTGATAATTGCAGTTAAGACTTTCCTGAACTTTTACTGATTTATTTGAGAGGGAGGAATTATCTGGGAAGGGAATAGCATAAGAAAACTTGCACAAGTTATAGTTCAGGATACTGTCAGCGGGATCATCCTTGAGCAGGCAAACAAGGCAAAGAAGCACAATGAACTCCTTGAATTCCACTCCTTTATCATTGTTGATGTCACATGCTTCAAACAAGTCATTAATGTCTTCTTCCGTAAATGATATTTCAAGTTTGTCGAAGCAGTGTCGCAACTCCTCATGGTCTATCGATCCATTTGAATCCTCATCTTCAACAGAAATTATTATAACAACAGTGATAGTGTGATAGACTGTGAATTCTGAAGTAATGTATAGAAGAAAACATTATAAAATGTCAAAATGAGTAAATTACCATACTGCTCAAAAATAATTTTGCACTTTCTCAAACACTCATCGATTCTAGGGAACTTCAGTATTATGGTGTTGAATGACCTCAGTGAGCTTCCTTTAGCTGCTCGACGTTGCATAGCCTCAACCATCTTAGCCCCGAGCTTTGATTCTGGTATCCATGAGTTTGTAGTTGACACGGCCTTTCCTATGGCAGCTCCCATTTCAACAAGATGAAATAAGACAAGCCTATTGAGTTCTGCACCGTTTTACATGAAAAGTGATTAGATACAAAGGATGAAAGCATCCTACAGCCCTTTCATTTCATTTTCCGTAGATAAAAATCATAAAATAAAAACAAATAGTAATCCTTTAAGCATGGGGAGTACTGGACTACACCCACACCCTCGTTCAAACATCAAACAGGTCTCACTTTCAGCTACTTATATCACGAAATCCTGAACACTGGCATAGCAATTGCATTGGCAGTTCATAACCCTAACAAGGATATCAAGAAAATAAGAAGCAGAACACAAACTCATCCATGACAAGAAAGAGATCACAAAGTCAGATTAAGAAACAAGTCCATACATGCAGTGAGATTGATCAACAAATCTATTCACACCCAGATCAAAAAGACATCTAATTTAAGCATAATATGAATTTCTAAAAAGCAAAAAAGTCAAACCATACCACAAGACAATCAGATTCAAGCTTTTTTTTAAGGGATTATCGGAATTCACTCCTACCCCATGACTCGAATCCGAAACCTATTGGTCCAGGTAGTGGGTGCCTACCATAAAATGCGGTGCGGTTTTCAAACCCACATTTGCTGTGTGGTGCGGACGGTTTTCGCAAGTAGTGCGATTTTTACCCACCCCTAGGTGCGAGTAATGATGAGAAATCAGATACAAAGTGGAAACCTTTAATCAAAAGTTCATCCGACATCGAACAAAAGTAGTGGCAGTACAAATGAAGTTATTAATGAAACAATAAACAAGAGAAAACACAAAACTGTTTACATCTGAAGATCGGCAGAAATCACGGCGGTCCGACCACTTCGTTTTTGGATCAAGGCGAGTGGCTCTTCTGCTGCTCAGCTAAAGCTTCCTTTCATTTACTGTCTTGATTTTCAAATTTGTATGGAAGTGCATATTGCAAATGCAATAATTTGATGAATAACAATCAACAGAATACTCCCTGCTTCTAAAAGTATCTAAACAACATCTGATGAATAATCAGTTGGACGGAATTCATACAATTTAACTGTCATTTGTTTAACATGATCGTGTAAGACGCTATGTTCAAAATGCGCAATAATCTGCTTACGTAAAGCTGTATACAATTAACCCAAAGAGGGGAGGGCAAGGGAATACATTTTCAAGCTCGTATGAGTTCAAAGCTATCATTTTCAATATCAAAACTTTTCGCATGTATTGCATCTGATACTCTCTTGCCATCATCAACTTTCAAATCCTCTTCTAAGCTCTAACCATTATGTATAAAATATTTGTCAAGGTATAATGATCCGATACTCTCTTTGTCCAAATGTGCCAGCAGATCAGGCATGGGAAAATTAAACTAACCTTTCAAGCCCAGCCAGAAGTTGAATTAAGAATGTGATCAACAAAGCATTTGGGCTAGTTTAAAGCTTACTGGTCTCGTGTTAGCTACTCTTTGAAGCTAAGTATTACGCGGCTTGTCCTCTGTAAACATAAATAAATAACATAAGAGTCAATATATTTACAAAGAACTACCTGATGATTGGAGAGATCATAGGGTCAATATTTGTGTAACTCACCAATGGACTTTGGATCAACATGTACAAAGAAACTAGCTGCGACTATTATATAACATAGAATGAGCATCAATCCTTTGAAGTAGTTTGAAGTGCCTTCCTGCAACGATAATTCACAATAACACAAGATGAGCAACATTAAGTAAAAGAGTCATCTAAAATAGTAGATTTCCTAAGACTTGCACCATTCAGCATTCACTATTTCAAAACACGGATGATAAGAGTTTTGTAAATGATATCTGGAGAACAAACCTGCAACATAAAAGCAACAACAAGAACAGTCATGAAAAGAGTAGCTGTCTCGAAAAGTTGGAAATTTAAGTCCATTGGTTGGCCCATTATCCAGCCAACTACAACACAGAAAGGAATCTGCAAACACAAATCCAAACATATCATCACTCAAGAAATCCAATGTTGAGGAAGTTGAGTTTCATTGCATTATACAAGATTCAATAATTGTGCTTGGCAGATACCCCAAACATAGAAATCTGTGTTGATGAGCCGATTGCAACTCCTAGAGAAATATCCTACAAGCGAGAAATTTAAACATTTATAACCAAAATGTAATAAATGATAGTTAGTTTACAAAGACACACAGAGACAAAAACTAACAAGTTTGTCTTTCATAGCAAACATGATGGCACTGGCATGCTCAGCAGCATTCCCAACAATCGGGAGCAAAATCACACTAATAAATGCAATTGGAATGTTCATCGCAACAGACGCACCCTGAACCAGGTAGTATTTTTGGTAAAAGGTAGAAGAATTAGAGCGTATGAATAAAAGTAATTGAGCCTTGGGCGTTGAAGGTTGTAACAAATTACCTCAATAGCATCAACCAGGTACTCGGATAGAACTGATATGCAGATGGTTAAAACAGCTAACCAAATTATGGACTCCCATTTTGAAATCTCAGGAATTTCATCATCGTCTCCTCCACTACTGTTCCCATTGGGCGTCTCCCCCTAATAATAATAAAAGACTGAAATAGTTAATAAACCCAATAATGTTAATAGGTTAACAAGGATAGGATATCATGCAGGCAAACCTCAACCAGGTCATAGAGATGTTTTTGGCTCTTCAACTGGAAAAACAGATATGCAGCATATGCGACAAGCATCACACAGCTGCTAAACCTCGAGAGGGCCAGTTCAGATTTTCCATAATGCAACTCTGTGTGTGTGAAATGAAGAACAGCTGGAAAGAGCAGGCCCATGACAGCCATTAATAGCAACCCAGAGTTAACTCCAGCAGCTGCCTGCCAAAAATGAGAATGAATACCTACAAGTCAACAATAAACATGGCGAACAGCAATTCATCAATTTGACAACTGATCTTACCTTATTGAATGTCTGTTCCTTGTGGGAATGAACCAACCCACCACCGAAAAATGCGCATCCAAGCACAAGTAACATGTTTGATAAAATAGAACCCAATAGAGACTGTTGAACAACCCGCATCATTCCAGTTTTTAAAGCATATATTGAGATAATGAGTTCCGTCGCATTTCCAAAAGTTGCGTTTAAAAGACCTCCAACTGAAAACAGTACATGCCTCAGACACAGTGTTAGCAAATGCAATTATTCGTCTACAGTCTAGCTTGTTTTCCACAACACATAAATGAAAGAACAAAATATGTAAATAAAAAAAAGAACAAATATGTGTGGCTAGGCAACGAGAATCACCTGTTGGGCCCGTGAAAAATGCTAGCTGCCTATAATAAAGTAGGAAAAATAAAAGAATAAGCAGCATAGAGGGCTGCAAAAACCGATTAAAATCAAATAAAATATATTCGAAATCCTTACTCAGTCGCAAAACCAAGGCGCTCAGCCAACGGAATAATACCCACTAAGCTAAGAAAGAAAACCCAGCCCTGAAATCCAATAAAAAGTTAAGTCAATGGAGTAGAGATGCATGTCAAACCGTTGCATAGCAGATTGAGATCAGCAGTTGACTCACATGATGCCCGCTGAATGCCTTAACCAAAATCGCAGCAGGTCCAAACGGAATAAGCAAGTTGATTTTAGTTGAAAAAATAACTATCTTGATGCTCTCAACAAAGCCATTACTTGACATACTTTTGAAATCTCTTATACTATTGGCACCGATGGATCCATTCAAAGTAATGTCAGCCGCTCTCTTGCCTGAATCCAAGTCATAATCCTCAAATTTCCCCTCCAATGACTCCATCTGCACCACCAACATCACAAACAACAATATTCAATCATCAATTCATCAGAAAACAACAGCATCTCCTCCTAAATCCATATCAAACGAAAAGGTTAGAAATTAGAATCCAAGGGAAGAGGTCAAAACAAAAACTTGCTTCAACTTGAGAGACTACGTGATCCACTGGTCTCATTTTCAATCACCAAACGTTCAAAGCAGATTCATCATCATCATCATCATCAAATATCAACTCTCATAAATGCTGCATCATCATCATTGCCAAGATCTCATCTGTCACTATCAATATTAAAGTCTTCTCCTTTCGGTTTCAAATCTAGATGTGAATCAAACCCAGACACAAAATTCCAAGCCGACGCGATTTCCGCAGTATTTTCCAGACACGAATTTGGATTTGTGGAAAAAGGAATGACCTTTGAATACGACTTTACTAAATGATGTCCAAAAATTGACAGAAAAAAAACGAAGAGAAACAAACGCAGACGGTTACAAAAAAAGATGATTTTTAGAAACTGATGGTTGAATAAATTCTCACCGCATCGATTCGATCACCGTCGTTGTCGCTTTCTTCTCGCTTCTCCTTTCGTCATCGTACGACAACGCCTTCTTTTTCCTTCTGACTTAGCCATCTAAACGACTGCGTATTGCCTATCCATCAAACGTCGTCGTCTGTAAAATAGTCAGAATGAAGTAATTCTCTGGCATAACAAATTGGGGAAAAAATTAGGGCATAGAAACGTCGAACCGCTCGACTCTCGCTTCATCGATTCTACTCAGAGAAGCGCCTTTTGGATAGCTTGAGCGTCGCTTGATTAAAAGAGTGGAGGATGGATGAGTATCAGCATATGGAGGGATTTGGGGTTGATAACGATTACGAAAACGGTCAATGGAGCGGCGGAGAGTTTTTTTATAGTGAGAAGAAGGAGAAGAGGAAGCAGTCGGAGGAAGATAGGTTGTATGGAGTGTTTGCATCGGGATCGAGCTCGGATGAGGGTGGAGGGTCGTCTAGGAAGAGGGGGAAGAAGGAGAAGAGGTTTGTGGATTTGACTAAGCCTGTGAATTTTGTGTCTACTGGAGTTGTTATGCCGGAGAAGGAGGTTGATAAGGAAGTTAGGGATTTGGGGGATGAGGATGGTGTAAGGGTTGGTTTGGGTGGTGGTGGTGGGTTAGGGTTTGGTAAGAGTGTGGAGTTAGATAGGGAGGA
Source organism: Sedum album (assembly GCA_006409495.1). Lineage (NCBI taxonomy): Eukaryota > Viridiplantae > Streptophyta > Magnoliopsida > Saxifragales > Crassulaceae > Sedum > Sedum album. The sequence continues at coordinate 1,357 of QZGG01000762.1, read as the reverse complement.
GGAGAAAGGAGAGGAAGAGGATTTTTTACCGACTATGTTTGGGAAGAAGATTAAGGAAGGGGCGGAGAGGAGGATGAAGGAGAGGGAGAAGGCTAAAGGGAGTGGTAAGGTGAAGGGAGGGAGGAAGGAGGCTGAGTAGGGGATGTGGGGAGTTTTGAGAAGCATACCAAGGGGATTGGTATGAAGTTGTTGGAGAAAATGGGATACAAAGGAGGTGGTCTTGGGAAGAATGCGCAGGGGATTGTTGCACCACCATTGAGGCAAACTGAGGCCGAAGAATATGGGGATGGGTTTCAATGAGTATAAGGAGGCACCTAAAGTGCCTGCTTTGCAAGAGTTGAATGAGAAGAAGGCATCTGTGCCAGCGATAGGATTTCAGAATGTGAATCAGGCGAAAGAGAAGCGGTGGGCTAAGAATTCAAAGGCAAAGAAAAAGGAAGTTTATGTGACTGCAGAGGAGTTGCTGATGAGGAAACAGGAAGAGGGTATTGAAGTGGTACAGAAGGTTTTTGACATGAGAGGGCCACAAGTTAGGGTTTTGACTAACCTGGAAAATATAAATGCCGAGGAGAAAGCAAGGGAGAATGACATTCCAATGCCTGAACTTCAGCACAATGTGAGGTTGATGGTGGATTTGGCTGAGCTTGATATACAGAAGATAGATAGAGACCTACGAAATGAAAGGGAAACTGTTGTAGCATTGGAGGAAGAAAAGAATAAGCTTGAAATTGAAGCAGCTCAACAGCAGCGACAGTTGAAAAACATTGAAGAAATTATCAGTGGGCTTGATCAGATTGAGAAAGAGTGTACCTTAGGTGCAATGACATTAGACTCATTGGCAAAGTTTTTCCAAGATATACAAAATAAGCACCCCAGTGATTACAAGCTTTGCAATTTGTCATGCATAGCTTGTGCACACGCTCTTCCACTGTTCATTCGAGTGTTTCAAGGTTGGGATCCTCTTCAAAATCCTTCACATGGCCTAGATTTGATAACTGTATGGAAGGATCTTTTACAGCCACAGCAAGAAGAGAATATTTTTGATTTGCAAGATATGTCATCTCCCTACTCACAATTAGTAATGGAAGTAGTGGTTCCGGCCGTGAGAATATCAGGCATCAATACTTGGGATGCAAGATTTCCTGATCCGATGATTCGGTTCATTGAGATGTGGGAGAAACTGCTCCCTCCTGTCGTCCTTCAAACAATTCTTGATGAAGTTGTCTTTCCAAAACTTTCTTCTGCAGTTGATTGGTGGGATCCTCGTCGTGAAACTGTTCCAATTCATTGTTGGATTCATCCATGGCTTCCACTCCTTAGTCTGAAGTTGGAGACGTTGTATCACTCCATCCGACAA
>QZGG01000761.1:0-96757 GCA_006409495.1 Sedum album | reverse complement strand
TAGTTCCCACTCATTTCAAATTCCAGTAGATGATCTTCTGCAATCGAGTATCCAAGCTGTCCATGAGCTACACTTTCATATGAATCATACTCTCCCATCACGTGGCCGCAAGCATTATTACTTGAACTCTCAGGGTTAGATCTAGTTTGGACGTAAGAAGAGGCTATGGAGTCTGAGTGAGCTGGAATGCTGTTGCTGTCATTAAACGAGTCAGGTTGAGACGTGGATTCAATGTTTTGAGCACCACAAGTAGTGGCAGTAGCAAAGCATGTATGCTTTGAGGTTGGCCACTCTTGTTGCTCTCCGTGACATTTCCTCTTCCTGTTTTGGTGCCGGCTATTAGTTGATGCTTCCGCGAGCACTTGGAAACTGAAACGCATAGAAAAAATTAGCATGGCAGGAATTATCTGCACTTTATAAAAAACTACATCCATGAAAATTCAAGCAACTGATATTGTGTTCATCTAACAGTTTAATGATAGGTTTTCTGACCCCCTAAATTCGGTGATTAAATTATAAGTGGTCCTGCAGGCTGCACCAGTAACTGTACTAGGACTAAAGAGACTTGTCCTAAACTAAATTAAAAGGAAGCACGAGGAACCTCAAGATCTGCAAATGCATAGGGAGCTGCTAAAACGTAGATAAACACTGATAATATACTGAAACAGGCCATTTCCATAAATGAGATAATTGGCAAATCGAAGTTTCATGATATCACTTTCCTGCAATGAATCCTGAGGGAAAAGTGTTGATAGAATGGATTCAGATTTGGACTTATTAACTAACCCTGTATCTGTATGTCACTATTTTGTGAAAAACATATCTATCCAAAAATTTCCCAATGATGCAAAACTCCATCTCAGTTAACCAAAACCGATTGTTTTGAGCAAAGACAGAAGGAACTAAACTCCTCTTTTCCCAACCCAATAGGAAGCTTGAACACTTAGATCTCATAATTTTGCCACAAGCATATGCTGTATATGATCAATCTATGGGTACCCAGATGCAGATAACAACACTAAATGGTCAACTATTTAGAATTTGTTAAAGATGGATCCCAATAACTAGCAGCTGAAACCAAAAATCAAACCTAGAAGCTAAATTCAAAGCACCACCAAGTGCATCAAAGTACCAACCATATGAATTTCTAAACAGTAACCAATTATAAAGGTTGATGACATAAAATTTACTGCAAAAAGGAATGAACAAAACAGCAAGAATCAGCTGACCTGTGAATTGAAACTGAGTCATCCATGTCTCCCAGCATATCTTTCTCAACAAGCGAGCTCTGTTGGAATAAAAAGGGAAGGGAGCAGAGAGACTGGAGTTGAGGATTTGAGCTACAGAAGAAGCTTTTTCACCAGTTTGTCCACTACCTCAAACTTTTTTCATTACTTTGATTCATCAGTGTACCTAGACATAGACATGGTCCTCAACATGATGGCCCGTGCATGGCACGGGTTGCCCATAGTGTCAGATATTTTAAAGAAAACTCATTAGATCAGACCTTAAACAACTGTATAGATGCCTCGATTGTGCTGGCATATACCACAGTTTTTAATAGATTTCTGAACTATTCTGTAATGTTAGCATCATCAGCTACGTAAGAGATTTATCAAATATCAACATAGGTTTGTGATATCCTTCACCTGTACTACCAGGAAACCAAGGACCCTGATGGGGTTTTTAATATCACGAGCAGAGCAGGTAAGGTTCCAAACAGAGGGGCATGGGAGTCACGACTACCCCACATGGGCTTTGTCCAGTCAGCTGAGGGTGAGCAATTCAATGGGAACATGGTCCGGAATGGAACTTCCAAACCGCCAATGTCATATGCAATAAGAACACAGTATTACTAGGGAAGTATTTTACATAAAACCCACTAAATTTCTCTAGTTTAAATAAATGCTGCTTTAGGTGAACAAACTCGCAATGTCTGGACAAGATGACAAAACCGACAGATCACTTGATGGAGGAGCTACTTTTTCTATATCCAGTTTCTCAATCATCAGGAAAAGCAGCCCAAATCATTGATCTACCAAGTTGCCGCACATACCCTGTATTTCGGCTGTATAGCTCTCTATGTTGAAACATTACCAATATGAATAAATAAGTAGCTCCAATCCTACTTTTTCTTGAACTTCTCTCAGTCACTAACAAGAGCTGAACAGATCCACAAGAGCGAGATTTTCAATTCGGGCCAGCATTAGCAATTTAGCATGTAAGTTGAGAACTGTATCCACTTTTCATTTAAGTGTTGCAGACAGGGCATTGATATTCACAGTCGTTATCTTCTGGATGATGCGGCACCTTGATTATCATAGATAGTGGGAAAGCGAAGTCCTGAACCAATATATCTTGATGTAGGCAATACCCAAGTTAGAACACTTGGTCCCAAGATCTGAATTATATAAGAACAAGTCAGAAGCAATGAATTCAAACCTAAATAAGTAACTATCCAAGCTAGAAGGACAACAGGGCAACCCTTTACTGAACTGAAGCTTGCCAATAATTATGTTGAAAACTGAACAATGTACAGTACAGTGCATATAAAGACGAATCAACAATGAAGGCAGGGTGACATCTTACTAGTTTAACAATACCAAATCCATCCTATATGGGACACTGCTGAAAGCTTTTGTACGTCCTTTTATTTTCCATTTGAACCATTTTTCTTATCCATTAACATTTCTATCAGAATTGAGGCAAAATAGATAGACTACTTGTCCCATCAAAAGTCTAAAATCTTGCAATAATGGATTTGAAATAGTAATCTTGTGCATATATATTTAGAAAAGTGGGCACTCCAACTGCACATGATTGAAACTAAATTGTCCCTGAGGGTGACTACGAAAGTATAGTGCACTCAATGTTATTACCAGTGCTAAATTTTCATCGGAACCCATATCATAGGGGTGCTTGTACACTTCACCTCCTTTCTCTGCAAGCCATAAAGCTCTTACTCCTTCATGATACTGAGACAAAAACAAACACCACAATATTATAGAAGTTCAAAAATAGAAGTTAAAATGATGTGCAGTTAATTAAGCATGTCACACCTCAATGGTAGTCTTGTTCTGTAGAGTGAGGGTGATGTGCCAGCTTAGAAGCAAAGTTAATGCCACTGATATACCCACAACCAATAGTCCACAGATTATCTGATTGCATTAAATTGTAAGGCCAAACGTTAAAACTTATCAAAAAAATTTAGTGAAAAATGGACAGAAAGCACTCATGGTGCAATATGTGCCATTACATATGAAGTACGGAGCCAGCTTCCCTCTGTTTCTGGAGTCTCAGCAGTTAAACTACCAATAAGCAATACCTGGATAACACAAAGTAGTTAAGTATTGAGGTTTGCCCATTTACAAAAAGCAGAAGCACACAGAAAGATAACATACCAAGGAGTATAGACACGTAACAATCGCATAGAGAACGAAGACAAAGAAGAACTTATAATTGGCATGCCCCACACAGTTATTAATCCAAATGCAGTGGTGATCCTGCAAAAAGAACATGATAGAAAAAATTCAATGTTCCTCAAAGGGGATTCACAATTATGGATATATAAAAACCTACCATTCTTAGTACACATCTTTTACAGACACGGCAATGATGCGCTCTAGGAGGCTTGTAATGCGAGCATTTTTGGCAATACCTCAGATCCCCACCCTATATGCAACAAACAAATAAAAAATATCAGCAACAGATTGCAAATTTAATCAAAACATCTAACACAAATAGCTAGTGCCCTTAACTGCAACACAAAAATCCAAAAACGGAAATTCAAATAGTTACGTCAACCATAAAACAACATTGTTATAGTAAAAAATGAACAGATCAGAGCACATAGTAAGCAAAACACACATGCCACAAAGTTACTACACATCTGCAATCCCATCTTTACTCAACATGGCAAGAACCTAATCTGAAATCAAAATTTCTAATCTTTTTATACACATTGAATTGATACTTCAAATAGCAAAGAAACAAATCCATAAAGATCCAAATTCAAAACCCTAATTAAAACCAAGCAGCAGAAACCGACCTTACGCTTAATCTCCTGAACCATATTATCCTTATCCTCCACATCGGGCGTAAAGCTTGCCGGAACCTTACCAGGATCGGTGAAAATAGCGATAACGTATGTGTAAACGCACAACACGGCGAGGCAAGAGAAGACGAAGGCGTTGATGATCCCTGGAGAAGTCATGAGGCCAAACCACCGATCGATGAAGACAAAAATTGTGATTGTGTAGATGTAGGCGATGACGGATACGACGACGGCTACAGGGAGGGAGAAGGAGCAAGTCCGACGAGCCATGGAGATGCTCCGGTGATCGGAAGTGGGTTGAAGGGTATAATGGGAAAAGGAGCAGACTTGAAATGAAAGAGTAGTTGGATTTGACTTGAATCTAGATTGAGCTGTTGTAGTTCCAAATTACGAAATTACCCTTGTAGGCTTGCTATGTTGTATTGAAATAAAGAAGTTAGTTGGGGTGTACGAAAGTGAGGTGCACAAGGCAATGAGCTAGTTTGGTACAGTGCAGTTCTTGTGAGATATTTTTACATATGACATTTTGAGATCTAAATTATTTTTACTTTTGATTTAATTTACATGTGCATTTTAATGTCCATTTGTATACATTGATACTCCTTTACTTACGTAATAATCTCTCTATATTTAAAGCACAAGACCATCAATTAACGGTTATTTTGTAACCATATTTTTTCTCAATTTTACCCTTCCATTAATTAATTAAAAATCAAAATGACGTGGATAAATTAAAAGTGAATGTTATTTATCTGCACAAGATTTGTGCATCAATTACTAGTAATCTATAATGTACTACGTAATTTTACTTCCTCGGCCCTTTAATATTTGTCCACTTTTTTATGGATGTAATATTAAGTTTGTCTACTTTCCTTCAATTACAATCATAAAATCTCACCTTCTTACAAAAATGATAGTGTCTCACTTGAACTTCTTCCATCTATCAATATTTATACAAATATAAATATATTGGGTAAAGTTCATGAGAAACAAATAACTTCAGTAAGATGGAGGGATTTAATCTCAACCATTGGAATAGATTAATCTAGCAGTTGAGATTAAATTGATTTTTAATTAAAATCAAAATGAATTAGCAAAAACACGGGGCGGTTGGAAATTGACGATTATCAATATAAACCATTGGATTGATATAAATCAAAGGTTGAGATGACGTCCTTCCGTCTCACATGAAATTGTTTGTCCTCCTTGAACCTTTCCCTAAATATATATGTAGGAAATGTATCCTATGGATCCAACTAAAATGGTGGACTCATGGATCCCTCTTGCATCCGTTAATTGCATTTTTTCAATGCACCAGATTGTACCACCAAATGGTGGACTCATGGATCCCTTTTGAATGCACAATCCAGTGCATTCAAAAAATGCAATCAACGGATTCAAGAGGGGATCGATGAGTCCACCATTTTAGGTGGATCCATGGTATTTCCTATATATATATAGGAGAAGTATCATGTGGAACCCCCCCTTTCCATGGATCCATGGATCCCCCTTCATCACCGTTGATTGCATTTTTTGTGTGCACCAGATTGTGCCACGTATTTGCATTTTTGAAATGCACACGTGAGTCGCACATGACAAATGCACACGTGAGTTGCACATGCTCATTAATGCGCTGGCACAATTTGGTGCGTCCAAAATGCAAACAGTAAATGCAATCAACGGCTGCAAAGGGGATCCATGGATCCATGAAAAGGAGGGTTCCACATGATACTTTCCCTATATATATAGACTGTATATTTTGTCATGTGTAATGTCACGTGCAAAAAATGAGCAACTCACATACCACATTAATGTGTTGGTACAGTTTCGTGCATTGATAAACATATGCAAACTGAGATTCACTAGTCTACCAAATAGATAGATCGCATGAATAAATTCCTATATATATTTATAGAGAACAGTTCAAGGAGGACCATTAAATTTATGTACAACTATAGGACGTGATCTTAACCATTGATTTATAATAATCCGACGGATGAAATTTTAAAAATAACACTTCCAACCGCCACGTATTTTTTGCAAATTCAACTGCCAAATTTATTAAAAACCAACTTTAATCTCTAACTTTAGATTATCAAAATCAATGATTGAAATTAAATCATTCTGTCTTACAAAAATTCAAGGTCTCTCTTGAACTTAACCCTATATATACATACTGAATTCGCAATTTAAGTTATCATACAGTTTGTCATCGTACAACGATCTATTCCAATAACAATTACTATTCAAGTTTCCTTTAATACTAAACTCAATGCATCCATAATGAATGAAGAAGACATTGAATTGCATACTGCATTTTGATGTTGATCGAATGGTGTTAGCTCTTTCAACTGCTAAATTTAATGTTGATCGAATGGTGTTAGAACTTTCAACTGCTAAATTTAATGTTTTGGGTTGTTAGTTGTTTCAATTACTAAATGAGTTTTTTGACGAAAACCACTCTCCAATTGCTCAATTTTAACGAAATCACCCTTTCTATTTTTTTAAGATAACGACTCATCAATTCCAATATCGTTAAATTGTGACAACCCTTCCCCGTTTCCGGCGTCTTTTGCCAGAAAATTAGGCGTTGACCAAGTTCACCATGCTTTAAATCAAAATTTTCATTAATATACTTATCAAATAATATCAGTAACCTTAATATGATTTTATTCATTGTTCTATTGTGCTTGAATTATCCAAAAACTCATAACACAAACCTTAATCTATCACTACAAAATCAACAAATCAAAATATTTCTCAACATTAATCTTTAATTGCTTTTATTTTTAGGTTATAATGTTATTAAATTAGTTTTTTAGGATTGAAAATTAAATTTAAAGCATAGTCAACTAGTCAACGATCAATTTTTCGGCAAAAGACGCCCGAACCGGCGATGAAGTGTCAAGATTTAACGATTATTCTAACAATCTTAAAATAATATTGCCCTCCCACTCAGTGCTGGATTTCCTAGCCAATTTGTCTCTCAGGATACAACAGTCCAACCTTAACTCACGTGCATCCGGTGTAAAGAAGGCGAATGAAAAAGTATCTTCCACTATCACCGATTCAAAACATGACTACAATAAGGAGGATTGAGGTTTTCCATTTTGTTTTCTTATTCAAAATATTAGGAGTATCCTCCTTAAATAATAATAAAATTATTAATAACCTATCATGAGATAAAAATACATAAAACTCTATCATTATGGTCACTAATAATTCAATTTTCTTTAAATACTTTCAACATATTTACTGTAAAGTACTGATCTTGGTATAAAAACATAGGAAACATTTTTCTATTTATAAGGAGAGTTACTGCATGTCACAAGGAAATTTTCATCAGCAAAGGAATGTTACCAAAATGTCATACAAAGGGTTATCGGCAGAAAAGGATTAAAAAGATTCATTTCCTTTAGCAGCTTGCAGCTTGCAATATGTTGTCTGAACAAGTTCTATCAGCTGCTACCTGAGAACTGTGGCAAGTTGAGGCACACATGAGGTAGGCAAGTTGATTTGGCCTATAATGCTGCAGAAGATATTCTAACGCAGGCACTGGCCGGAAGGCCCGGAACTGAAGAGAATTTGGGTAGGCACTTTTTGTTATTACTTGTATCGAAATAACTATTGTGTAACTGCTGATCCCAGTTTGTAGTTTTGGTTCAGGTGCTCATCACCCAAGAGATGGAGGTGTCTCAACCTGCATAGCACTTATGTTGATGTTGCTGCAGAAAGCAATGTTCGAGCACCCGAGTGCGCTTTTGATTCAAGTGGTACACATTAGGTTTAGAATCATCATAATTGTCTCATCAACCCTTCTCAACTCAGCTGTATGGTGTGCCTCCGCATACATGGATTAAATGCTCAATCGTCTTGGTTACAAGATAAAATGTTTATAAGGGCTCGTTCTGCTTAGCACTTAAGGTTTGTAACAGTTTTTGGGTTGTCCTGTTTTTACAGGTAGGCTTTGAAGTCGGTTAGTGTAGGGTGTCCTTTTAGAACGATTTCAGTGTCGTGTTTTGGGACGGATTTTATTGCCTTCTTTGATGAACTGATTTTGTGTAGTGTGTTTGGCTTTCTTTCCTGCAACTAACAATGTTTTCTAGGGTTGCAAATCTACTGATGTTGCGTTGATAAATTGTCTTGGGTAGGGCCTTTATCGAATGGCAATAGAACTTCTAGAGGTTCTTCCTTTTATTAAACTGAGCTAACCTTTTTTTTTATCGGTGGGATTACAAATCGAGTACAAGACATTTCAACAAACTACATCAAGTACATTTCAATTAAATTTTTGCGCAGGCCGTAAGACACCTAACCACCAAGAGTTGAACATGAATTCGAACCCTTCACGAGAAACTCAACAATCCAACTTCTGACGAAGGAGAAGCAAACATGCGTCATGGACCGAAAACAAAGTGCAACACCAAAATGCTCGAGGAAAAGCAGACTGCTCGAACTGCAGAGGAACGCTGAGGGTCTGCGGTTCAGAAAAAGCACTGCCTTTGACGCGTTGTTGTAGACAACTCGAGTTGCTGAGCTCTACAACTGCGCCACCCTTGTAGGGCGAAAACGCTGAAAAGCTATCCCAAAAACACGCCTCTTCAAAAAAATCTGCAAGCATACTCAGATCTGTCCACAGCCTCATCTCTGCAATAAGCAACTACCTTTAATCACACACCCGTCTTCCAACAACCGAAGCACCATGGCCGGCAGAAAAAGAAACATAACAAGAAAACTAGTTTGAATAACTAGAGGAAAACTAGTTTGAATAACTAGAGGAAAACTTTAGGAATAAACCTAAAGAGTGAAAGATTAACATGAAAATGAAACAACCCTAACATAAGCTTTATTGAAGGGAAGGAAACTAGGAAAGAAAGTGAGGGCGGAGGAAGACCAACCACCACCTCAAAAGGAGGCGTCGGCGACTTCCCACCCACACAAAACCCTAATTTAAGATTTTTGGGCTTAAGAGAGAAGGGGGATTTTTAAGAAGGATGAACCTAATATGCACATATGTGTATCAACATTGCATCAAGGATACCCTAGGGTGGGTATTGTTATCAGAATTGTCAATCCAGTTTCAGGAGTGTCTAATGAAAATCCTGTTAAGCAAGGAGCTAAAAGTTACATCTTTAAGATAGAAATTTGAGTTCTTTTCCTAAGCATAATTAGAAATTTCAATGTCAAGCAATGAGTAAATTCTGTCAGACAAATATCACTTCTTATTTGAAAATACAGCATTACTGAATTAAAATCAAGCTTTTGTTCTGAACAAGAAACTTAAAAAATCTGGGTAATGCAAAGCCTTCATCTGCAAAGTTGTACTTAGCTCACTTCACTTTTGAAAGCTTAATAAAAGCTAGCAATAAGCTTTTACATTAAATTATGCTCAATGTAAAAGCAGGCCACTGCTGAGCTTTATTGTACGAATGCCAAATTACGGAACAAATTTCCTGTATGGCCTCCCATTGTCCTCATCTTGCATATGCTGCAGTATAAAACACAGTGATAATAAGTGTAAGTGGATCAGGATAGGTCATTTGAAAAGTAACTGAGAAGCGCAAGTCAGTTACAGTTAACAAAAGGATCTTATTTATCGATAGAAACAAAAATTAGTACTTCACTAGCATGCACTAAGTTCACCGATTCCTTCTCTATAACAGTATAACAAATATTGCAACAAAATTTCAAAATGCATCATATGTGGAGTGGATAGACAAGTCATATCAAATCCCTATTTCTAGGTGATTAGTGTACTACGTCATCCAAAGTTAATGACTTTGCGGGTGAATGACCGGCCATTTCCATTTACAAACACGATGAATTACATATAACCATACGGTCTATACGAACAAAATCCATATGCCAGTGAATTTGGAACCAAAAGGTTTTCCCATTTAGAGTCGTGTAGGCCGAAATCCAATTTCAGATCCCATCAATTGCAAATCACTAATTAAATTACCAACAAAACCTCTATCACAAAGATGCAAAGGCATAACAAAACGAATATTGGGATTCAATATCTAACTGAAAATTAGGGGCAGATTGAATCCGATGCTATCATCAAATAGACAAATAGAAGAGAAATAGAAATAGGGTTTGGTAATGCGATACTTACGAATTCACGGACGATGCCCTTATAAACGAGGACAGGAAGGGCGATGCCGAAGATACCGATGAGTGCGAAATTACGACGAGTCCAGCGGAAATTGTGCTCGAGATTCTCCCTGGCAGATCCCCAATCCTCAATGAACTTGTTCTTGTTCGCTTCCATTCCTCCGCCCATCTTTACTTCTCTTTCTCCTTTGGTTTTCTGATGTCTGAAGTCGCCTCAAAGCCCCAAATCCAAACTCTATTTAACTCAATTGTTTTTCGATATTTGATTGATTTTATATATTTCTTTTTAATTCATTATTCCAATGTGTAGAACGATGTGAAAATGATATGACTAACAAGAGAACGAATGAGTTTTATAAAAAAGAGAAATGCAATTTTGATTGTTGATTAATTATAATTAGCAAATGAAATTTAAAGTTAAATAACCATCAAACTAAATACGTTTGTATTTTTTTCAAATTCAATTCTTCAATTTAACTAAAATCATTTTTAATTTCAATTGCTTTAAATTTCATCATGTTCTTACAAGGATATTATGTCACATATTATCTCAACCCCATAGAAAGATATTAGTATAACCAATTATATATGGTCGACCAAAGATATTCGGAGGGGACTAAATGTTCATCAATTTTATTGTTTTTCTTACTTTTATGCTCCGTTTGGTTGCATGGAAAAATGAGTGGAAAAGAAAATTATATGGAAAATTCAAAAAAAATAGGTATGTTTGGCTGAAACAAGGAAAATAACAAGAGAATTGATCAAATGAAAAGTACTAGATTGGTTATAAAATGTAAACAAATCTAAACCACCCATTAGATTTCAATCAACGGTTATAATTAAAGAATATTAATTAATACAAATAATTTCAAAAGGGCAATAGTGGAAATAGACGCATAACATATTTTCAAATATTCTCATTAATACCAATCCCTTATTTTAAGGGATTGAGTAACCGACTTTCAATTTTTTATTCTTCCATTTTTTCAGTTTTTGATCATAGATTTCCCGATCTCGTTTCACCGTACTCCTAAAAACAATGGCTTCTCAATTCGACAGTAACTCTATCGATTATGTTGATCCTTCGTGGAAATCTAAATCCGTGGATACAATTTCGTCAGAAAATTTATGTTTATCGATTCTTTGTTATTTCTTTCATCAGATAGTCAGAAAAACGCATTAGAAATCTGCATTCGTTCATGTACCTGTATTCATAATAGAGTAACACAGATCCACTATTTACCTACATTTGATTCATGAATCATATAATAGCAAATCATGAATCATAGACGTTTTTATATCCAGAATTGGTTTTCGTACATTATGTTATTAAAATGATGATCGTATCTAATTTAAATATCGAAAGTAAATGCAATCATAGTTGTGTTAACGCAAGATCATTATTTACATATATTTGATTCATGAATCATACGGTAGTAAATCATGAATCATAGAAGTTTTAGGGTTAAAACATCATCTTCTTACTATAATAATTTTGTGTATTCAGGGGAGATGAAAGGTAAAATGGACAACAGTACTCAGGAATCAAGCAACGAACGTTTTGTTACACCCGATTGCCCTGATGTATATGACAACGCGTCGTTGTGCACTGCAAATCTAAATTTATAAACCTACTCAATACTAGTACAGTAGTAAGCAGGGTCGAACCCAAGGGAAAGTAATCAAGTCTAAGAGTTATGCTACAACTAATTCTACGCCTATCAGGGGGGTTTTTTGGGATTGGTTTGTAAATTAATACTAAAGGTTTAACTATTGAATGAGAAATCACAGTTCAGGGAATCTCGTTGCAACTAGTAATCACAGACCGGACAAGTTCCAAACTAGTAAATTATAGTTGTTCTAATCAGATAGTCCCGCTAGGGTAGTTACCTAATTCTAGTTCTATCTTCTATTACCCGCTAGAGTCTCAAGAAGATGTAACAATTACCTAATCAAACTACCACAATAGTTCTACCGCTAGGCTTTACTACTATGATAATTCAATACGATATCATACAATTGCTATAAACCTAAGTTTACCGCTAGGCTGAGTTAGGAAAATAACAATACATGCAATACATAACAGAGAACAGAATTCACTAGAATAAAACTTGCTATTCAACAATCTCATACAACGTTGCAACTCAATTCCCCAAACTGTAGGGAATTTAGCTACTCATGGAAAACATTGTAACAAAACAAAATAGTAAAACTGAGTTCGAAGAGTTATCGATTGTGAAGATTATGGCTAAAGCTTGATTGCAATTCTCCCCTCTAAGGTCTGGAAATCGCCTCCCTCAGCTCTGCCATCCGCCGTTCTCCGATTCATATCGCTTAGGTGTGAAACCCTAGTGAATAAGATGTTGAATTTCAGAATTTGGGCCGGGCCGAGCCAACCGCGGACCCCTCTTGAATATTTCCCGCGGACCCTTAAGGAATATTTGAAAATATAGTTAGGTCCGCGGATTAAATTGTAGCAACGTCCGCGGATGACGTCATGCTGACGTCATTCAGTCTGCATTCGCTCTTCTCTTCGTCTTCTTGCTCCAAATCCATCTAGAATTGCTCCATAAGCGTGCAAAATCTCCATTGCACTCCAAATACGCCTGAAACGCAAAACACTACAACAAGGTAATATTTCACAAATAAAGCATATAAGAACAACGGAAACAAGATAATGATGGATCGTATAAATACGCTCCATCAGTATACGTTCCATTTAATGGTCAGTGTTTCGTCAACCTTGAAGATGCCAAAAGTTTCTATTACCAGTATGCACGTATATGTGGATTTTCCATTAGAATTGGTACCAAGTGTTTTCATAAGGACGGGACTCTTATGATTCAGCGTTTCAGTTGCCACCGTGAGGGGTACAATAAGAATTTAAAGACTGTCGACACTCTTGATGTCAGCGAAACCGATTGCAGAAATAGGAAGGTTACTCGATGTGATTGTGAGGCAAGATTTTGTGTGAAGTTCAAGGCGGGAGGGAATTATTATGTGTATGACTTTGTGAAAAACCACAATCACACATTAGCTTCTGATATGGTAGACAGTTTTTATCAATTTCTAGAGGGTTATCAGAAACTCAGCAGAATCTCATGGTTGATTGCGGTAGATTGGGAATTGGTGCCACCAAAGCACATCGGTTAATGGCTGAGATGGCTGGTGGATATTCAAATGTTGGTGCTACAGTAACAGATTTTAAGAATTTTAAAAGGGATCTTAAAACGTACATAGGCGGATGCGATGCACAAATGGTTGTCGACCATTTGTTGAGAAGAAAATCGTCTAACATGGACTATTCGTTTGAATACTTTTCGGACCCGGATGGTACTCTCTTGAGGTTGTTTTGGGCTGATAATACCGCAAAGAGAGATGCTGCTATTTTTGGTGATGTCATTTCATTTGATGCTACTTACAGCTCTAACAAGTAAGCTTTCGACTACGCAAAATTAAATAACTATATACGATTCATGGCAATCTAATTCAAGTCCATATTGTTATAGGTACAAAATGGTATTTTTGCCATCCACTGGAGTTGATAACCACAAACGGAGTATAACTTTAGGTGCCGGCTTGATTTCTCATGAAGATGCGGACTCATATATATGGCTACTTGAATGTTTCAGCAAATTCTTGGATCACGACCCTATAATGCTTGTCACTGATCAAGACTTGGCAATGAAGAAAGCCATTTCGGTTGTGTTTCCAAATGTTCAGCATAGATATTGCATGTGGCATATTACGGAGAAACTGAAAACAAAGGTACATTTTACATATGATTCATGAATTGCTAGTATTTGATTCTAGAATCAAACATATGCTAATCATGAACCGTGCATATATAATGCGACATAAATTTACAATTGGTACAGGTAGGAGTCAATATATGCAAGAACACGGACTTTATTAAGAATATCAGTTTGGTAATTTGGGGTGATCATGTTTGTCCTGAGGATTTCGCAAGAAATTTACAATTGGTACAGGTAGGAGTCAATATATGCAAGAACACGGACTTTATAAGAACATCAGTTTGGTAATTTGGGGTGATCATGTTTGTCCTGAGGATTTCGAGGATTCGTGGAATGAAGTTATATCAAGGTTTGATTTAGGAGACAACCACTGGTTGCGGGACATGTACAACATCAGATCGAATTGGATTCCAGTTTTCTTCAGGGATATAAGGATGGGGTCATTTATTCGTACAACATCACGTTCCGAGAGCGAGAATTCATTTTTTCCAAATTCATTCACTCAAATATGACTCTTGTTGAGTTTATTCTTGCTTTTGATACTGCTATGGATGCACAACGCCATCCTCGAATGAAGCTTGATCATGAATGTAGAACAACAATAATGAAGATCAAAACCCCGTTGGAGATTGAGAAGAATGCGCTTGAGATATATACTCATTCAATATTTTCGGATATTCAATCTGAAATTTTTGAGTGCGGTTATTTATGTGCAGTTTACGGTATTAATAGGGAAGACGATAGCATCGTGTACAATATCAAGGACAAACGTTATCGCAAGCACAATTTCAAGGTTAGTAAAAACAGAATTGAAAACATTCATTCATATCATGAATTGTAATTAATGTTTGTTTAATATGCAGGTGATTTTTAATCAGTCGTCGTGTTTTGCAAATTGCAATTGCATGAAGTTCGAGTCTACTGGTATTATTTGCAGACATATTTTCCTGGTATTTTCTGCCAACGAGGTTACTAAAATACCAAAACAATATGTGTTAACGAGGTGGCATAAATATGCAACTGCATGGACGACTGATAATTTTTCAAAGAATAACAGAGATTCAGCCGCATCGGTCATGTGTGATGCTTGGTTTGAATTCAGGTCATTGGTTGATCTTGCAAGTCGTGATAAATGCAAACTTCAAGAAGTTGTTGATAAGGTTAAAGCCATGAAGAATGAATTCATGATGAATAATGAGAAGACAGTTGCGGGAACGAAATCTGGTTTTTTCATATCCGTTCTAGGTATGGAACAACCTGAAGAAGTTCTCGTGAAAACTCCTAATGTGTCAAAGAACAAAGGACGTAGCAAACGTTTGAAGTCGAAACGTGAAGAGGCTATAATCAAGTCAAAGAGGACTAAGAGAGTTTGCAGCAATTGTGGCATAAAAGGTTTTCATGATACTCGTAACTGCCCATCTAAAATTGCTGTGGGTTCCATTGAAGTAGAAGGCGAGCACAACAAAAGTGGACAAAATGCAGATTGAACCTTGTGTTTATCATGTGAACTTGGTTTGATTTTCGAAGTCATTTTCTAAACTTATCAATTCATATCAATTTTCAAGTATTCAATTAGTTACTTTAAATTCAGAATACTCATGCATTTTAGCATGGTTCACGATTTGATTGGCCATGATTCAAGAATCATACAACAGCAAAACATGAATCATGTTAATTTCAAGTATTTAAATAGTCTTTTACAATATCCACTACTCACCGCTATATAGCATGAATCACGATTGGATAGAATCATACAATTAGTTTCTTTAAATTCAGACTACTCATACATTCTGTCATGATTCACGAATTGATAGGATATGATTCTAGAATCATACAACATCAAACCATGAATCATGCCAATTTCAAATATTTAAATAGTCTTTTACAGTATCCACTGCTCGCCGATACATAACATGAATCACAATTTGATAGGACACGATTCAATAATTAATATAGTAGCAAACCATGTATTGTTTTTCTGATCAAATCGTGTCACATGAGTTTATGTCACATGAAACACAGTACAACAAAAAATGAATCATAGTGTAGCAATTCACGAATCATACCAACAATTCATGAATCATAGTGTGTCAATTCGTGAATCTTAATAACGAACGACATGAATCACAATACGGAAATGATGAATCATTAATCCTGTTGTAGTCCTTGGATTCAAATAAACATTAACCAGATGAAACATCCCAAAATGGAATACCGGAGTAAATCATCTCATACCAAAACAAAATATCAAAATACATGCAAGTTCTCGTAGTATCAGTTCTGATCTCAAGCACATGGGAGCATCCTGTCACGCGCTTTGCTTTCTTCCAGCAGCATTAACGCAACCTTTTTGTTGACTTCTATCTTGCATTCGTTAAGGTCTGAGTATATTATCTTCACAACGTAGAATTTCCTTAGGGCTTGTAGCTATTTCTTTTGCTGCAAGTAATTCATGTCAGTTTGTATATATTAGCACTTAATTTATAAACAAAATATTCTAACAACTTACAGAGTTTTCTTTCTTTAGTCCTGTCTTCCATCCCCTCAGCCCCCCCTCCAAAATATGTTTCCATATGTCGCATGACGAAGACACCACAGTCTGTGGTATTCTCTAATGTCCTCCAACTCATTTCAAGACGCCTAATTTCGAAATTAGGAACTGCGTCAGCTAATGGATAAAAAGCCATTTTAGTACAGTATACATTTTTATGATTCATATATTGTATATTTACGATTCATGAATCATAAAACAGCAATTGATGAATCATGATCTCAAACTATAAAACTTCAAACATATGAATCATATACAACACCAGAAGACAAATCATACACACCAATAACAACGCGTCACATATAAATCATAGGAACATATATGATCCATACATTTGGTATAGGTATAACAATATATCAGTATAGGTATAAATTATGATCCATACCTTGGACATAAATGACTCACGAATCATAACACAACAAGTTATGAATCAAACACTCGGATGTCACAACATCAACAAAGACAACTCATAGCTTTACGAGAAATAAGACTCACCAAGTCTGATATTTTGTTCTGATACTTTTCCTCAATTGTTACTTTAGTGGCTGAATTGTCCAGAGTATCTATCACTCGTTTGACTAAGTCAATGGCCACCACAAAGTAGTGCCCTGATATATGTATTGGAAAGAAAAACTGCAACACCGAATAAGAAATAAATTTATAAACTGAACGTCCTTAATAGAAATAATATCGGTATTCGAGATACGCACCAATCGCACATTTCTAACGCTAGGCTTTTTAAGCTGCTCAAGATACTCCGTCATACATTCGACAAACATATCGCACCTTTGTCTTAGGCGCACATCCCGGGATCCAACGTTGCATACTATGCAAAATTATATCTAAACTTACTTAAAGGGTCGCTGATATGATAAGTATTGAACAATATTAGACATATAACATACCGTCAGGTAGAAAGTTCCAAAAAACCTTTTTACTTTTAAACTGCCTGCTTGATCCTCCAATTTGTTCAACATCGTGCTCCAGATGTCAATAATATTTGACGATATGCATCCATCAGTAGCTAAGATTACAAAATCTTCTTTAGTTGCGTCCAAGACCATGTGTTCAAATAATCGTTCGCTGTAAAAACAATAACCATCATTAATTCTGTAATTTTGAACAACATATAAACCAGTTAGATTAGATTACCTATCTTTGTTCGTCTTCTTCATAACAAATCGAAGCAAATTCTCTTCTTTTACAGTCAATGTAGCATCGATATCAGTCTTAAAGCTGTCATATGGAGATGTCAGCAGAGGGCCCGGTTTCCTTGCCCTCGAAATTCTTTTTGCAGCCTCATCCTTCTGCACATCATCTAGTGCCTCCTGACTACGCTTTTTTTGCATAACTGGTAGCGCAACGATTGTATTTGTAGGTGCATACTTGGATGAAGGGTTAACGCCACTAACGAGAAGTCCAGGATCATGGGTAGATGGTTCTGCAGAGACGACACTACTTGGTATAGCTTCTTTGGTTATTTCTAAATTGGCTTCTAGTTGTACAGCAGGGACACTCTTTTCTACATTGACGACAGGTGGATCATTTGGAAGGTTGAGCGAAAATTGTGGAATTTCCCAATCGTCATCTTCTTCAAATACAGTTGACGTTGATGGCTTGTCAAACGCTGTTTTGTTGCCAACCGGTGTATGGTCTTCTCCCAAGAACACCATTTTCTCTTGGAGCATTTTATGTGTCGAACTCAATTCACCTTCAACCTCAGGCAACGCCTTTGCCTTGTTGTAATACATATCATACAAATCCTTTGTTGTGATCAAACGGTCGGCCAGATTCTTCAATGCTAACATTATATCCTGGATCAATAACATCAGCATGTAAAAATAGCACCATATGATTCACGAACTCAGTATGATTCATAAAATAGTAGCATATGATTCAGGAACCATAAATTATCAGTTCACGAATCATATAACTAATATCAATTGTAATTCAGAGATCGTGATTTGGAGGAATCTGCACAAAACAATGAGAACTCTCAGTTGATGTAGATTGTATGAATATTGATTAATCATACATGAGATCAACGCACACGAACCTGGTGATTCGTTAGCTTCAAAATACGTATCTCGTATATCTCTAATAAGTGAGATTGGGACGATGGCCAGCTTGTTCTTGTCACCAACAGGCTGTCTCCCCTTTTTACTCTTGTTCCTGCGTTCTGTCGTAAAAACAACAACAAACAAACGTGTCACAGTTTTCATACACCTAAAGAATTTATAATCCGGTAAATAATATAAGATTCAACATATGATTCATGATCTGATGTAGTATGATTCATGAATCATATGGGGTCATTTACTGAATCTTGTACTAACAAATGCCCTTAAGTATGCCCAACACATTCAAAAACAATCAACAAACAAACATGTCAAAACAGGTCACACATATCTCAAATTATAAACCGGAATGATTCACATACAACACACAATTCCACACATGATTCATGAATTGCTTCGTCATGATTCATGAATCAAAGGGGTCATTTGCTGAATCATATGTTACCCACAAAAACGTAATTCATGCAATCGTGTACATACATGACTCATTAGTTACAGTACTATGATTCATGAATCTACTGTAATCATTCATTGGAATAAACTTGCCACAACAGATGTTAATAGTAAGTGGGATACCAAATTTGTTCAAAAATCTTCGTGGAGTCATGGTGGGGCTGTCGTACGACCTGCAAACGAACTAGGGTAGTAAAACTACTCTTCAAAGTAGTTACCCAACATGTTATTGCTTGTTTCGGTACCTGCGACCTCTGAGTCAATTTAAGGTTTGAGATCCACAAACGAAAGGACACTTCGAGCTTCAAGACGACGATTCTCAAATCGTACGGCGGGACGGCTAGTGTTCGATTTCGTCAATTTCGTCGATTATGCAAAATCGAGAGCTCAAAACAGAAACGTAGATTTGTGCGTGAACGGGATTTTCGGGAACAATATAAAAACCGCCTCATTTTTGATTTTTTCTGGACTAATTTACCCTTTCTACGTTTCCAAAATAATGATCTCGTAATTAATGTTTTGTTTAATTGCATTTCGACCCCCAAATTAATAACCATCGGATCTGATTATTTAACGATCCAGATCTGTTTGTATTTTGTAACTTAAAGGTACTTTTCACCTGATTCTTACTCAAATAACAAATAACAAAGAAAACAATGTAAAATTTTCCTCTCAATTTTCTCATGAAAAATTAATTTTCTTTACATTTTTTATAAAATTTTCTTTCTACTACTTTTTTCGGTGTCCAAACGGAGGGTTAAACTTAGGGTTTTATATTTCTTTCTTTTTGGCCTTATTTTCGACCTTTTATAAAAGAGTGAGACCATTTTAGTTTCAAAGTAAGACAGAACCTACAGTTACATAGAGCATATGTAATCCAAACTTTCGTTAAAAATTATAAGAACGAACATCTTATGCTCAACGATCTTGAACTCATCTCCGCCCATATAGATTTTCTAACCACAAAAACTAGACCTTCCCAAGAGGCAGCAACAGGGAAGACTACCTCTCCGTCTCAACCCCTCAAATACTCAAAAAATCACAATAACATCTTATTTAAAGATAACTGATACGAAATCAAGTTCTATCAAAACAAGTAGTTAGAAATAGTGCCAAAATAGAATTTTAAAACAAATTACTTTCTAATAAAAAATTTATTTTTTATATCAAATATATAAAATCTAGTAGACTATTTTGATGCATTCTCACATCATGGCTCGACATTATGAATGCCCATTGCGGAAAAATTTAGCTCAATCAATTCAGCGTGTCCGCAAGAAGGCTCAACTTGCCCACGAATCCATGTTCAAGGAAGCACAAAAAAACTTAAGAAAGCTCATGGTAGCATAATATATCTCAACCAAAGATCAAGATAGCTCACGTCTACATCAAACTAAAGTCACTTATAATGTAATAAAATCAGCCCGACAGGAGCTAAGCAACCTAATCCCGAGAAGAAATGAAGTCATCAAGACTTTGACCTATAAAGATCATCATCAAAGTTGTTGTATAAGACTTTGATCTTCTTAAGCAAAAAGCTAAAAGTTGCATCCTTAAGATAAAATTCGAGTTCTTTTCCTAAGCATAATAGAAATTTCAATATTAAGCAATAAGTAAAATCTGTTAGACAAATATCACTTCTTATTTGAAAATACAGCAAAACTGCATAAAAACCAAGCTTTTGTTCTGAACAAGAAACTTAAAAAATCTGGGTAATGCAAAGTTGTACTTAGCTTACTTCACTATTGAAAGCTTGATAAAAGCTAGCAGAAGCTTTGACATTAAATTATGCTCAATGTAAAAGCAAGACAGTGCTGAGCTTTGCCAAATTACGGAACAAATTTCCTGTAAGGCCTCCCATTGTCCTCATCTTGCATATGCTGCAGCATAAAACACAGTGATAATAAGCATAAGTGGATCGGGATAGGTCATTAACAAATACCGCAATGGTCACTACTATAATAGCTTGCACTAAGTTTGGATGCAGAGTAGACTGATAAATCATTTCAAATCCCCACTTCTAGGCGATTAGTGTATTATGGCATCCTATGCTATTAACTGTAATGACTTTGTGGGTGAATGATTGTCCATCTACTACAAACACGGTGATGTACCCACAACTATAAAGATGGAAACCACAAGCTAACAACTTGGGCTTCTTTTTCTCGAGAGGAATATCACTGAATGAAAATCTTATCAGACATTATACGAATCCAATGAGTTTAGAACCAAAAGTTTGCAAGATTTTCAACAAAGTAGTCAAATATCTTTACAGCTATGACTTAAGTTAAATGATGAGAACTAAATCCTCTACATGATTACTTCAATCTTCTTAGATAATCAGATATGGTTGGAATACAGAATTCCAGTTCTCCAAATTTTGCAGTTGAAAAAATGGGGGATGGAGTTTAGAGAAAACTTGTAAGAAACAACTTATTTGTTCGGTTTACTTGTAAAAGTTGAACAAATATTTAAAGGAAAGACATTTCCATTTTAAAAATCTTCACAAAACAAGAAATTTCTAAGTTCTCGTTATCCGGCATTCAAATTATTAACAAAAGATTTCTAATGTCGTGTAGGCTGAAATCCCAATTTCAGATCCCTATTTCTGGATTATACCATCAATAGCAAATCACTAATCAATTACAAAGTCATAGGGCTTCAATTTCTAACTGAAAAATTAGGGCACAAATGAATCCGATGCTATCATCAAACAGACAAATAGAAATAGGGTTTGGTGATGCGGGACTTACGAATTCACGGACGATGCCCTTGTAAACGAGGACAGGAAGGGCGATGCCGAAGATACCGATGAGTGCGAAATTACGACGAGTCCAGCGGAAATTGTGCTCAAGATTCTCTCTGGCAGATCCCCAATCCTCTATGAACTTGTTCTTATTCGCTTCCATTCCTCCGCCCATCTTTACTCGTCTCTCTCTTCTTTACGCCTTTGCTTTTCTAAAGTCGACTCAAAGCCCCAAATCCAAACTACTCTTATTCCAAATTCAATTGTTTTTCGATATTTTTATTGATTTTATTTATTCATTATTCCAAATCTCATGTTAATTACCATTGCAAAAAATCCAACGTGTAGAATGATGTGAAGTGAAAATGATATAACTAATAAGAGAGCGAATGAGTTTGTAAAAAAATAATGAGATATAATTTTGATCGTTAATTAAATATTAATAAAATTTGAAATTTAAAGTTAAATACTATTAATATCTTCATTTTTTTTCAAATTCAATAGTTCAATTTAATTAAAATTATTTTTAATCTCAATTGCTTTAATTTTTGTCTCGTTCTTACAAAGATACTGATAAAATATAGAAAATAATATGTATTAATTACCTTTTATTTTAGTGTACCCTAATTTATTTATTCCTTATTTTAGTTTATTCTGTATTTGGATATTGATACATGTATTTATATATTATTTCATAATAATGGAGTACATAAGATATTCTCTTTATCTTTCATTTTGTTTGCTTTTCAAAACCCTATCAAACTTATTGTTTAACAAATATTATGTAACATATTATCTCAACACCATAGAAAGATATAACTAATACAAAATCAAGTTCTATCAAAACAAGTAATTAGAAATAGTGCCAAAAATAGAATTTTAAAACAAATAACTTTCCAATAAAAATATAATTTTTTATCAAATATATAATGATAAAATCTAGTTGACTTTGATGCGTTCTCACATTATGACTCGACATTATAAAGCTCGTTGCGGATAAATTTAGCTCAATCAATTCAGTGTGTCCGCAATCAGGCTCAACTAGCTCAACTTGCCCACTAATCCATGTTCAAGGAAGCACAAGAAAACTTAAGAAAGCTCATGGCAGCATGATATATCTCAACCAAAGATCAAGACAGCTCACGTCTCAAACTAAAGTCACTTATAATGTAATACAATCAGCCCGGCAGGAGCTAAGCAACCTAATCCCGAGAAGAAATGAAGTCATCAAGACTTTGACTTATAAAGATCATCTTCAAAGTTGTAGTTGTAGGCACTAAAAAATTAAAGTGCTGAAAAATTAAAATTAAAATAATTATTTTGAATTATTACTAAATTATAATTCAATTTAATTATTTAGGGCTAGCCCGATAAATTAAATGGGTTTGGGCCACTGGGCCACATATCAAGCCTAACTCAATATG
Source organism: Sedum album (assembly GCA_006409495.1). Lineage (NCBI taxonomy): Eukaryota > Viridiplantae > Streptophyta > Magnoliopsida > Saxifragales > Crassulaceae > Sedum > Sedum album. The sequence continues at coordinate 73,579 of QZGG01000761.1, read as the reverse complement.
AAATTTCTCCATATAAATAGAAAGCTCCACCTTCATTTGAGAAGACCTAGAGAAATTGAAGAAGAGAGTTCTCTGAGGAAACCCTAACTCCACGCAAAAGGCGAGTAAAAAACATACAAGCCTCGGGGAATCTTCAACGCAGAAGCGAGATTAAGTCAACGCGACTCTCGCTAGAGCAACAAACAAGCAGCTTACGCAGTCAACAAGTGCACACAACGCACCGCCTGCTACAGCAAAATATCTCACCCGACGCAGCCAACAAGTGCACAAACGCTCCATCTGCCAAAGCAAAACAACTCAGCACGCGCAGTCAACAAGTAAACAAAACGTATCGCCTGCCAAACCTACCCAAAGCATCTTAGCTTACGCAGTCAACAAGTGCATACAACGCACCGCCTGCCAAAGCTACGCAAAGAAGTCTTCAACGCCAAAAATGAGATTAAGTCAACGCGACCCTCGTCAAGGCGACAAACAAGAAACGTACGCATGTTAGTCAAGTCAACGTGACATACGCGGTTTTATCTGCTACGTAGTAGAATCAGAGGAAGAATAGGGATTGTACACAAAACCTTCTAAATCAAATAAACAAATATTTTGTACTTTATTTTGTGTTACGCAGAATATCACTCGTAACAAATTTGGTGAACCCTACGTGAAGATCTCTACCTCTCATCTCTACTACGTAACAAAATCCACTACAACAATGTCTGCACAGCCAACTAGTCCTCGCACTCCCAAGCAAGTTGTTGCAACACAACCAACCGTCAGCAACGTACAACAAACTGACGTCTGCACAAGAAGCATGGCACGTAAAGTCTTTGTCAACGCGGCTACAGCTGACTTGCATGCTGCTAAGAAGTCAACTCGTGAACGCACGTACTCTGCTGCATCCATTGACGCAGCAGCATCCACTTTGATTTCTTCCAACTCTCCAACTCGAAAGAAGCTTGCAAAAACTGAAGCCGTCAACGAACCTTCACCAAATACGAAGACGACGCCGCAAAAAAAAGACTGTAATTTCTACGGCTTCTATCATGACAGTAGGAGTAAAGACCATTGAATAAAAAATGTCGGAGATGAGAAAGATGCTCGAGCTTGTCATGAAGGACAACGAAGAAAAGAATAAGACGCTTGATGATCTTCAAAAAGAGGTGAGCAAGCTGCACAAGAAAGACAAGCCTGAAGTAGTCGATCACGAAGTTGCATTGGATGACAATGAAGCGCACAAGATTGTTCTTGAAGAAGTTGTGAAGAACGAAAGTGTCGTCTACCACGAGAAGCGGCTACAACTTATGGTGGTAATTGCAGTCAAAAGTCAGGTGAGCGGAGACTCCTCCAGCAGTCCGCGCTACGTCAAGCCTTGTACAAAAAGAATCGATGGACTGCGCATGCTCGTGGGTTATCAACCTCCCAAGTTCCAGCAGTTTGATGGCAGCGATAATCTAAAGCAGCACGTCGCTCACTTCGTGGAGACATGCAGTAACGCAGGAAGCAATTTGTACGCTCGTTAGAGGCCATCGCGTTCGACTGGTATACCAACTTGGGCGCTGAATCCATTGACAGCTGGGCCAGATGCAGCATGAGTTCCTCAAAAGATTCTATAGCGCAAGATGCATCGTTAGCATGAGCGAACTAACCAACACTAAGCAATGGGAGGACGAGTTTGTTGTTGAATACATTAACCGTTGGCGTGCACTGAGACTTGAATGCAAAGATCGCATCAACGAGACCTCAGCTTTGGAGATGTGCATTGATGGGATGAGCTGGGAACTTCTTTACATCCTCAAAGGGATCAAACCAAGAAGCTTCCACGAATTAGCGACGCGTGCTCATGACATGGAGATAATTGTCAAAAGGCACCAACAAACTCACTTGTCATACTCAAGGACGCCCGTTGAGGAGGATACGAACATTGACGACATCGACGAAAGCGCATCTGAAGAGGTAATGGCTATCAACGCCAGCAGGTGTTCGGTGAAGATCTCAGCAAAACACAAGCTAAACACGAAGAAAGACGTTAATGTCAAAGACTCCAAACATCACAAACCAACTTCCAAGTAACAGCAAGCAAATAAGTACCCGTTCGCATACTTCGACTTTGATGACTTGCTGGAGAAGAAAATCATTCAGCTGCCAACACCAAAGCGCTCTGAAGAAGAATCGATCACGAGATTGGCCAACGACGGGAAGATCCTCCTCGGCACAGAAGAAGCAGTAGAAGCAAATCAAACAGTGGTGACGACGAGTCGTAAATCACTCCGCAAATGCAGCATTCGGTTTGGTACCTTTATGCCGATAGAAATATGGATGTAAAGACGATTAATACAGATAAAGCCAGCAAAGAAGGCTCCTGGGGGCATTCCACAAAACATTCAAGATGTAGGATGGACCGCAACCACACGAAAAAACCAAGAAAGCAGCTGTCACAAGCGCCATGTACACTTGGGGGCAGGAAGAAGCCATGTCACCCTAAGAAGAAGAGGCCAAAGAAAGTTACCCCAAAGCTTGCGTCTCTCTCGAATCACTCGCAACAAGACTCTCCACCTCCACGCACTTTAGAAGACATCTTCCCAAAAGGTTTCTTCAATAATGTCCCTCGCAAAGACACCTCGGAAGTACGCTCCATCCTAAGCAAGAGCATAAATTGCACAAAGCTCCTCAGCAAGAGCCTAAAATGCAACACTCCTAAGCAAGAGCCTAAACTGCAACGCTCCTAAGCAAGAGCTTAAACTGCACAAACCTCCTGAGCAAGAGAATAAACAGCTTTCTAACAAACTACGTTGGCTTGATCTTGCAAATATTTGCAAGTACGTAGGCAACTTGATCAAATCTTCAAGTGCAGCCACCCAAAAAAAAACTCCTGGCCCGCACGAGTTAAAACTGTGAACGGCTCAAAAAAAAACTTGATCGTCAATGTTGATGGCATACACGTCTGCGGTTGGATCACCAGTGCCTCCACTTGCATAATCAAAACCCGCGGTTGTCATAACACTGCCTGTAGCAAGGCAAACGTCAACTTTAACTCCAGCAGTTGCAACGCAGCATTAGCATTAACAATAGCGGTTGCAGCTCAGCGTCAGTAGTAGCAATTGCAGCTCAGCGTCAGTAGTAGCGATTGCAGCAGGTACAACGTCAACATCAACAGTAGCGGTTGGTGCTCAATATCAGTAGTAGCTGTTGCAGCACATCGTCAGCGGTAGTGGTTGCAGCACAAGCATCTACTCGAACTTCATTGTCGGCATGAATCAATTTCAACTTCAGGATTGTGGCGACATCAACAACCGTAGAAGCATCAACAACAATTACAAGCGTAGACTTCAACTTCATTATGAGCAAAGAAACAACGTCAATCACTTTCGATATGGAAAACTTCAACTTCAGGATGTGACAACTTCCTCAAATACAATCTCAGAATATCATCTTTGATATCAAGATCAATCAAAGTGTCAACAACTCGAACATCATCAACTTCGTACAATGACAGCAACTTATCTGAAACCTTGTCCAAGAAAATCTTTCGACACTGAAGAGTCCATCCCTGAATGCATTATAAAAAGAGCATGCAAATACGAACTCAAGTTTTGCGCAAGAGTGGGAACTCACGTAGCAGCCTAGCAGTAGGGTGACTCTACTAACAATTAACATGGTTATGAAACATTAACAACAATAAGGGTTCGGTTCCTTTGCGACCCCTTGCAAAGGTGCATTTGTATTTTCAATCATTTGCATTTTTTACTCAACTATATGAACATTCGAGTCTGCATTTTTGCAACCGCTAAAAGACAAAAAGTCGTGCACTAAAAGACAAAACTTAATAAGTGTAAGATTTGAACCGCTAGATCGAATTGATCCAACGGTCTTGTAAGGGGGTCGCAGGAATCGCAGGATAGGTGGGGGTCGTAATTGAACGTTACTCACGACAATAAAAAAGGGAAACAAAGAAGGCAGCCGACGCTGCCATATACTGAGACACAAAACAAGTTGCTGCAAAACACATCTAGCTCAAAAGACAACAGCATGCATGCAAGAGACTCTCCAGCCCAGCAGCTATTCATACGAAGGGATCAGCTAATAGAGTGCTGCAAAAAAGGGAGTCAATAGATAAAGAAAACAAAAGGAAAGCAGTGGGATTATAAGCAAACCTGTGACTTCACAAACTCGAATTGTCGACAAACACAGCCATCGGTAACCTCCGCAACAAATTACATTCGAACACTTTACAACCAAACAAAGTCTGAATACCTTGGCGCGGACAACAACAATCAAGCATAAGATGCATGAAATTATGAAGGAAATTTACTCACACCTGAGAAACACCTACTGCACAAAGTTGAGGAAGCAAAGTTGGGACAAGTTTGCATTAAATCGAGCAAAAGAAAGCAATGCAGAACAAAGAAGAGTACTATGCATGAAGCGATGTTATTTATACAGAGCCTCTTGCTGCCAAATACCATCATTATCAGCAACAACAAAGAAATCAGCATTATCAAAAGAAGTCTGGAGACATCAAAATCATTATCAAAGTTGATTTTAGATAACTGCTCATCCCAAGTTCTAATCAAATCGGAATTCAACGAACAGAAAATTTCCACACTAAAAGTCAAAGTTGGTTTTGCAAGAAAAATAGACCAGGATCAAATCACTAAACAACAGTTAAATGTTGCACGTGACATGATCTTGAGAGGGTAATTTGTAGGCACTTAAAAATTAAAGTGCTGAAAAATTAAAATTAAAATAATTATTTTGAATTATTACTAAATTATAATTCAATTTAATTATTTTGGACTAGCTCAATAAATTAAATGGGTTTGGGCCACTGGGCCACAAATCAAGCCCAGCCCAATATGAAATTTCTCCCTATAAATAGAAAACTCCACCTTCATTTGAGAAGACCTAGAAAAATTGAAGAAGAGAGTTCTCTGAGGAAACCCTAACTCCACGCAAAAGGCGAGTGCAGAAAATATACAAGCCTCGAAGAATCTTCAACGCAGAATTGAGATCAAGTCAACGCGACCCTCTTTAGAGGAACAAACAAGCAGCTTACGCAGTCAACAAGTGCACATAACGCACCGCCTGCTCCAGCAAAATATCCCTGCCGACGCAGCCAACAAGTGCACAAACGCACTGTCTGCCAAAGCAAAACAACTCAGCACGCGCAGTCAACAAGTACACAAAATGTACCGCCTGCCAAAGCTACCCAAAGCATCTTAGCTTACGCTGTCAACAAGTGCATACAACGCACCGTCTGCCAAAGCTACGCAAAGAAGTCTTCAACGCCAAAAACGAGATCAAGTCAACAAGATCAAGTCAACGCGATCCTCGTCAAGGCGACAAACAAGAAACGTACGCGTGTCACTGAAGTCAACGTGACATACGTGGTTTTATCTGCTACGTAGTAGAATCAGAGGAAGAATAGGAATTGTACACAAAACCTTCTAAATCAAATAAACAAATATTTTGTACTTTATTTTGTGTTACGCAGAATAATCGCTCGTTACAGTAGTATAAGAGTAAAGGTCATTTTGCTCTACTTTTTAATTTATCCATTTCATTATATCATTGGGATTATAGGTCATTTGTATTTTACATAGTTTAAATATCAGTCACATACTTACATGGGGGATGTATCCGGTGGAACTGTCAGATTTCGTGGATCTATGGATCCCCCTTAATCACCGTTCATCTGTGATATACTATGAATGAGAGATGGACACGTGTTTATGTCAGACATTTTTGGTTTGGTTTCATTTGAATTGGTAGTTAGGTTGGTTTTTGATTAAAGGGCATATGTGTCATTTGTAAACCATCAAATCTGGCTGTAATATACAGACTGACAATGTACCTATCTCTAATCCAAACCCATTTTTCAAACCTTCTCTCCCCTCTCCCCTCTCGCCGATCTCTTTCCTCCTTCGTTTCCATTTCGACTTCTCCGACGCTGGACTCCTCCTTCCCCGCTTCTCTGTTGATTACAGTGATGATGACTTCTCCGACGCCTCAGATCTGGTTGATTACGTCGTTGTGTTTCGGAGTGGGTTGGATTCGGAGGTCGAGGAAGAGTGGGTTGGATTACGCGGGACGGATTTTGTAACTGCGACGGCGTTGTAGGACGCATCGCCGGCGGTGAAGCAGGAGGGGATTGGGACTGATTCGCGCATACTCAGATGGATTAAATCGCAGCCCAAATGGAAAAGATTGGAACTTGGATCGGAGGAGACTGAAAGGAGAGAGCTTGGAGTGGAATTTGGGAGATTCAAGAAGTTGGGAGGATTAGGGTTTTTTTTAAGGATAAGTTTGCACCACGGTTTGACGGGCTAAGGTTCATAGAGACATTGATCACGGCGCACCGCTGAGTTCACCATTCTTCATAATTGAAAATCGATTTTAATTTTAGGCTACTTTCTTTTTTTTGATAAGTAATTTTATTTAATACAAGTGTTGTGTAACACAAACATTGAATTGAAGTATGACTGTGAGTTTGTTGTAACCGAAGCTGAAACATGTTTTGATTTGGTTTTGGAACCACTATGATTTGTTTTCTTGCTACCTGGGAATGTTCTAGATAATTTGGTGTTGGATTGTCTATCCTGGTTTTACGTAGAGAGAAATAGTTCGGTGTGGGAAGCTGAAACATGTTTTGATTTGGTTTTGAGCCAATATAAGGGATTGTCTATCCTGTTTTCTTCTATTTTGTATGTGCACCTTGTCTGTGCAACCCAATTGTCGAGTATTTTGTATGTGCATTTAGTATGTGCATTTGACATGTGCATTTCGTATATGCATTTCGTATGTGCATTTCGTAATTGCATTGTCTGTATTTCTCTTTGCACTTTCGAATTTAATGTTTTCATTCTGATTCATATTACAACACATGTCGATTGAGTGAACTGGTAATTGTTTGTTGTTTATTATTTTGGATCGCGTTACATTTTATTTTTATAGCGTTCTTACGTGTTTTGTACAACCATGAAGGTTGTTTGAACTTCGTTATGTTGTGCTTATCATCGCCGATTATCTTTGTTGGGCTTATCTTCGTCGAGTATCTATTATATTGCGCTTATCATCGCCAAATTAACCTATTGGGATTAAAAACTCTACACAATATGCATTTTCTATTTGCATATTTCATGTTTGCATTTTGTGTTTGCATTTTGTATTTGCATTGTCTGTATATACAATACATGTCGACTGAGTGAACTGGTAACTGTATGTTGTTTATTATTTTGGATCGCGTTATATTTTCGTATATTTTGTTCAGTTTCGTTTACTTGTTTGAATTTTGATTTGCAATACGACTTTTCATTTTATGTTTGCATTTTTATGTTTGCATTTTATGTTTGCATTTTGTGTTTGCATTTATGTTTGCATTTTGTGTTTGCATTTTGTATTTGCATTTCATGTTTGAAGAACGTGTGTTTCCATTTCTTTGTATTTTATGTTTTATGTTACGTGATTGCATTTTAGTTCGTTTAATTTTCAATAAACAGTAATGGTGAACAGTAATGGTGAACGAAAAAATGGTGGGTGTGAAAAAAGATGGGTGGGAAAAATGATGGTGAAACGGTTGAGTTTGAGCTTCAAAGAGTGATTAAAATGGGTGGGAAACTAAAATCAACAAACTAATACATCACATTTAATGCATTCCAAAAACTTATACATCACACATTTAATGCAACCAAAACTAACACATCACCACATAACACACTTGCTAACATTTAATGCAACCAAAAACTAATTCCTAACTATGACTATAATACCCTTGGTTACATAAATAAATTGTATTTAACTCATCCACGTGTCACTCCCTCAATCCATAGATGAAAGCGATCCAATGGTGATGAAGAGGGATACATGGATCCATGAAAAAGTGAGGGTTCCATGGGATACTTTCCCTACTTACATGTACCATATTTGATTGTTCAAGATAAGAGTCACCTTTACCAAAGATGCGTCTCTTTGAAGAAAAAGCAGCTCTCTATAAAAGAACAACCACCTGCCTTTTGTAAATATCATCTATCAACAATAAAATTACAGGAGATCACTCAAATTGATTTTCTGTTACATAAAAGAACAAATAAAGTAATGCACTGGTGGGCCTTCAACCTTGGCTTGAAAATTGATTTTATCATTTTCATAACAAAAGATGTAGTAGGCACTAGACTGATAAGTAATGAACATTAATTAGTTAAATATGAGGTTTTTTATAAGAATTAAATATGAGTTGAGTAGTTGAGTTCAACATCACCGGTATACAAGTACGCATTGCCAATGGGCCAGGCCGGGCCCACTTAGAAATATTAAAGCCTAGTCCAGTCTGACCAACAAATCTAAAGTCTATTTGCATCTTACGGATTGGGCCGAATCAGACCCGTATCAAATTGTAAAGCCCTTCGAGGGACCCAAGACCTGAGAATAATTAGACTTTTTCGGGCCGGATTGGGCTGGGCCAAACTAGGCTAGGTCAAACTAGGCTGGGCCGGACTGGGCTTTACTCATATAATTTTTTTTATTTTCATACCACAAGTACGAATCTTTTAGACATACAAGTTTAAAAACCAACTTTTAACAGCTACATTCAGAAAATAGTATCTTCTGTTCTGAACAAAATAAAATTAACTCTAAACAGTATACACATGCTGTATTTTACAAGGCCTGTTCCACTGCTTCACAAGGCTCCTTGATTGTTTCACTGCTTCAACCTGGGGACGCTTCTATAATAACCTGTGAGGATGTTATTTTCATTAGAACAAAACCATAACATACACTGAAACCACAAACATTCATTTCAAAAATTTGAATAGACAACAAACTTGGTACAAATATAACATATTACAAATATTTTTGTTTTACCTTCAAATATAAAGAGTGAGAATACTATAACTAGGAGACCACAACATTTGAAACAAGTGCTCTGTAAACTAATTGAACAAAAAATACTTACCAAGAACCAGTTTATAGCAGTCAAATATAATTGCATCATCACTTACCAAGAACAAAAAGCAGCAACTTAGAATGAAATCGTTTCAAGGTTCTTTATGGTGCCAAAAATAAGTAGCAGGTCCTATTATAATAAATTCATCAGTTAAGATGCATTAGACGAAATTATGTCACAAAATGAGGTGAAAATGTTATTTACCCACGAAAAGAAAAAGTCAACTCATGTTTATGCAAGAAGATTGGACTACCAATATGATCTTCAAGATTGCTTTTAAGCTTCAAAAAGGTACATCAATATCAACTGGGGGTTTGAGTTTAGAGAGTTTGTACAAAATGAAACAATAAAACTTTTGAGAAATTTGAATATATGAAGGCAGCACGACTCATGATAACTTCTCACAATTAGTATTTATCATAGACCATTAATCATGAAATTTGTTTACTCATAGCTCATGCATAATCCATTAAAAATACAACGCATATAATTGCTTCTAATGCAATCTCAATGCTTCCCATGGGATAAGGATTTTTCCGATAATATATTGTTAAGTACAAAGCAAACTAAAATATAGGTCAAAGTCTAGTGTTTAATTATTAGTGTTCTATGTAAAGTATCAAACAAGTTACCATGTGAAATTTATCATATGAGTTGAATTCGTACGCAATATCCTTAACTCTTTTGATCAAAACTATGCATATGTGTGCAAGGATTAATGCAAGAACTTGAATTGATGTCAAGAACAAGGTTTCAAAATATTTAGTACAAGGTCATGTGGTAAGTCACAGCTCTTAGAATAGCTAGATATAGCTAACAATACCATAATCAATGTAGTATTAAAAAGAAGGGTTAATTACGAAAAATCACCCTCAAAATAGGCCATATTCCACGCCACCACCCTTATATTGTAATATTACATTCGACCACCCGTATAACATTTGACGTTCCCAAACAACCACCTATCACTGTTCCGTCAAATTTTTCGTTAAATATATTAAATTTTTAATATAACAATAGTATTTTTATTACAATACACCACCTCTATAATAAATATGTGTCCACTTCACCACCTTTATAATCAATTTGGTTTCCATTTAACCACCTCTCCGTTAAGTGCCGTTAACTGAGGTGGTTCTTTGGAAACGTTAGTAATTATAAAAGTGGTCGAATGTAATATTACAATATAGAGATTGTGGCGTGGAATATGACCTATTATGCGGATGGTCATCTGTAATTAACCCTAAAAAGAATGAAAAGATGACTTAGGATGTGAAGATTTCCACATTTCCTCTGTTGGAACTCCGGCAAAACGCAGCGTCTAACTAATGAATTTACGATCTAGAAACAATGAGCAGTTCGTTAAGAGAAAGGTCAGGGATCTTTCCAGACGATTGATGATTTTTTCACTTCCATAATAATGGAAGATATATGTTTCCTTGTATATTTACATGGTTTATAGCCTTCCTCTCCGTTTGGAATGATGATATCTACAGAAATAGGAAAATCCAAATTTTCCTCAAAATGACAACATGTTGACATCACGGTACACGCCATTCAATCTTCTTGGAATGATGTCACACTTTATAGGTTTTATGCATTGTGTGGTTAGCTCCGTGACGTGTTTCGGTCTTAAACTTCTTTTTTTGTTTTTCAGCTTTTCCAAGATCTTTTCAAACCTATAAATATTAGCATTTCTTCACGTATCCTTAGCTTTTTCCGGCGTTAGAAATTGTGTGTGTTTTGTGCCTTAATCACACTAGTACTTGCCGTACAGGCAAGCCTGTGCATTTTGATTCATATTATTTAACATGAAATGAGTTGAAGAAATTTAATGAATAAAACTATTACATCTCAATTTGTGACTGAAAGATGAATTTTGTATACACAACATCAAATGAATGAAAAACAAAATGGAAGATTGCATATATATCGTGGTTGTCACAGTAGAACTGTTTAGTCAATCTATCGTGTTAGTCTTCATCCATAGCCGACGATGGAGGTGATAGGCGATGGAAAAAAGGTCGGACAATAGAGTAGAGTGTTTGATTTAAGATTTGTTTACTTGATGAGATGGGAAGAAATAGTTAACCGTATATGATAAGTTTGAACCGTTTCAATTGACAAGATAAGTTTGAACAATTTTAGTGGAAAATGTTTATCTTTTAAAATAGTTTTACGTTTTTATCCATAAGGATATATTTTTCTATCTATTTGTGTAAATTTTGAAAAGGGTATTTTTGGGTTATGAAATGTGGCTTCAATAACCGTTAATAGGGGGCTTTACGTTTTAAATATAGTAGAGAAAATAGTTTTACGTTTTTATCCATAAGGATATATTTTTCTATCTATTTGTGTAAATTTTGAAAAGAGTATTTTTGGGTTATGAAATGTGGCTTCAATAACCGTCAACAGGGGCCTTTACGTTTTAAATATAGTAGATATATTTCTTTAAAGCTCTTATAAATCATCTGAAATACAAAATTATGGGAATGAGGAGAAAGTGGCAAAACAATTGCATTTAAAGACGTTAATTATGTATGACAAACAAACGCATGTACCTATGTCGTATCAAAGTGCAACTTTCTATATTTGTAAAAGCATCTCCAACCACCTTATGCAAAAAGGTTATGTAAAATATCTCTACTATACATAAAAGAAGAAGCCCCTTTTTGACGGTTAAAGAGTTTGAAGCCACAATTTATTCCAAAACTATCCTTCAATCAAATTAAAATAGACCATTGTCAATTAATACACAAATCAGAAGAAAACACCAACTGACATGCTGACCGGTTATGAACACACCAACCGCTTCAGTTATCTTTATCTAACCGTCTCTGCCACTCCAGATCAAATAAATTGAAGGAAACCGATCAGAAAACCAATCCAAACACTATCCAAAATTTTTGGTCACCACAATCTTACACGGGCGCCATATTTTACTTGCATAAAAGGAAAATTCTCTCGCTTCATGCCGTCTCTCTAAACTCTCTCCGCTCCCATGTCGTCTCTCTCCGCCAACTCTCTCCGCTCCTTGCAACGGACGGATGTTATGAGTTTGGTGTCTGATGTGTAGGCGTTTCTGTGGGGTGGTTGGGATGTGTTCGTGAGGTGGCTAAGTTTTTACTTCCTCTCTCGGTTGATGACGGTGGCTGGTTCGCCAGCTTCATCTTTCACAGCCGCCGTCGTCTACCGATGTCCTTCTGTTGACGAGCTCACGCTGTGGCTGATGTTCGCTTTGCAGCGTGGTGTCCGCTCGGTCTTGGTGGCTGATCGTTTTCTGAAGCTGTGTTTAGAGGTGTTGTCAGCCTCTGGGGTTTTGCAGTGAGATTTGTCTGTCTTCAGGGTGGTCGTCGTCTGCTGCAGCGCTCTCTTCTGGTTGGCGGTCGCCAGTTGGGTGAGCAGCTTCATTCTTTGTCCTCACTGTCTCGGACGGTTGAGGTCTTGATGTCTCCGCTCCTTTGGTTTGGTGCGCCGGGTGTGCCCTGCTTGTAGGTGGTTCTGCTGAACCATCCTTCTGTTTTACCGTGTCCACGCCAGCATCTGGTGCGTTTGTGACATTGCTGGGATGGGTGGGGTGTGCCGGGTTGTTTCGGGTTGTTTTGTTTCGATCGCGGTGTGGTTATGGTGTGCTGGGTTGCTTCGGTTGGTTTGTTACGCCGTCTCAGCTCCTTTGGTTTGGTGCGCCGGGTGTGGCGTGCCGAGTGGTGGCTTTGGGGTGTCAGTTTCGAGATGTCCCTGTGGCTTCATTTTGTTTCGCCACGTGTCCCTCCTAGTCTGCCACGTGTTCCTTTACCCGTCGATCTATACGTGGTTCTCCTTTCTGCCGACACGTGACAAATGACCAGGTTCAATGTCGGCAGCTTATGATAATTGTTGGGCCATTCAAATTGGGCTGAGCTCAAAACATTTTTCTTAATAATACTTGCTGGGCTTGAAACAATTTGGTGGGCTGAGCAGTAAGTGGTGGCGCAGTTGGCTTGCGCGTTGGTCTTGAACAGATAATTGGTTCAGATAATTGAACAGTCGGTTCAATTATGTTTCGTTCGAACAAATTCATTCTAGTCCGTGCTTGGTTTTCCTTCCGAGATTATCCTCTTCGAAGCTCAAAGTCATTATCTTCTATTTTCACTGCGTTCTCGGATGACAGTCATCACGGTCGTACTTTACTTTCCAGTCTATTTCACATTATTTGTACGTACCGAGGCAAAGTACTCGGTTTAGTCATTATTTTCACTTTACTAGATATCTAGACTAGACTGACTCAGACTAACTTCAATTAGCCTTTTAAGTCCTCGAATTGTACGTTTGGCTTTCTGACTTTTCAATAAAAAATCATAAACTGTACTTGCGTAAAGGCCCAGGTGTAGTCAAAGATTTATTGTTTTTGATTACTATAGACATATTTGAAAATCTCTCTTTTCTATTTGATTTGATGTGTGTGGTAGAGGAGAGGAAGCTTTGTTTCCTGGGTCAAATGGATTATAATTCTTCTCTAAAGGATTGAGGTTCCGGAATCATGCATTTTAGCTGACAAGTGGAAAGTTTGTGTTAAGTAATTTTTCGGGTAATATAAATTAAATTATTTACTTCTCTATTTGGTTGGTCTTTAAAATTTCATAGCATTCAATGTAAAAAAATTGTTGATCTTACTGAGTGTAACTGTTATCGAGTAACAGTCTTTTGGAGTACTGTAGAAATATCATACAGAATTGAATGTTAGTTACTTCTTCCAAATATTTGTTTTGGTTTGGTGAAATATTTGTTGGTTTGATTTTTTTTGGAATTAATATTTATAAAATTTGTAAATTGTTTTCTGTTATGACATTGGATCCAATTAAGAATTTGAATCGTAGTTATCTTCTGATTTACCCTTTTAAAATGGGAAGCTTAATCACTGTTTGAAATAAACAGCGGTTTATTATGATGAGTAAAATTTAGATTTTTGATTTGATATCACACAAACATGTTTCTCTGTGTATTAGTGTTATTTAATATTCAACAAATTGCTGAAAGTAATTTTAGGTTTTCTTTGATGTTATACACTATCATATTTGAAATTTGCAATTTTGGAACACACCCTTTAAATGTTTGTGTTTAGATGAATCAATATGTTGCAACTTATTGTTTTTGTTTTATAAATTAGGCACAAAAATAGTTGACATGTTTTTTTATGAAAACAAGAGAGTTTTTATTATGATGTTAATTATTGCAATTGTTTCCTTTCCATATTCGGAATACAAGAAAAAATGGACTGAGGAGATTACAATGACACTCGATTTTAACAAAAAGGAAGAAAGATAATATAAGAAGAAATGTGTGATATACAACGGTTAAGCTTTTCAAAGAGAGTGCGAGGCATTTTTGATAAGTTTAACAAACAATGCAATATGCTCAACTTATAATATTGAAGCGTTTTGTGCAATTTAAATGTTCAAATTATTTGTGTATACAATAATAATCTTATTCATGATCATAATTACAATAGTTTATACAACTCAAATGTTCAAATTATGTTTATTGTTCATATAACTTTCCACGTCAAAATGCACAGGTTTACTGTGCGGCGAATACTAGTTGATTTAAAATGGTCGTGTATATTTTACATAAGAAAAAAGTGGTTTTACTCCAACGGGATTATGCATAATACTCTTGTAAACTTTGATTCTTGGTGAAACAATAATAAAATGCAGCTTCAACAAAACTATTTTTGTTGCAGGAAGAATTACAACTTCAAAAAATGATGCACATTTGATTTCAACACTTTTTAATTTTAATAGTAGTCTTTAATCGGCTCTGCAACTGTCAATCTTTGATGTTCAGATCGTTAATGACCTAGAGAGAAATAATAAAATCAATTTTACGACACAGCAAAGCGCTTCACAATCAATATAAATGACAATATAGGATGCAAAGCCTAAAAATAAAACTACACAATCAAAAAATTCATAATACACTACTTAATCTTTTAGTAACATTTGTCAACCCAAAACAGAACCTCTAATTAGTATGGATTAACTGAGAGCAATCAGAGTAACTATAAAATATTCAAAATAATAGAAGCAAATTCTCTGCATTTCAATCAAAATACAAGACAAATGTGCTAAAGTAACAAAACTCAGTGAACATTCAAGAAAGATCAAATTAACTCAATGCTAAAGCACAATCAATATTATTATGTGCTAAAACAAAACAAATGTGCTAAT
This sequence comes from Sedum album, assembly GCA_006409495.1. NCBI lineage: Eukaryota > Viridiplantae > Streptophyta > Magnoliopsida > Saxifragales > Crassulaceae > Sedum > Sedum album. Next base: position 58,441 of record QZGG01000761.1, on the reverse strand, counting down.
GCACAATCATACAAAACTCAGTGAACATTTAAGAAACATTCAACAAATGTGCTAAAGCACAGTCAATATCATTCAAGAAACTAAATTAACTTAGGGAACATAAACAAATAATGATTAGTAAACGAAAGATCAAATTTGTAAATTTCTTAGTAAAATCGTAAGTAAAACAATCTTTATCTTAACATGGCAAAAACGTTCATGTGGCCAACCACTTTGCTACGGTTGGATGAGGACTTTGTCATACTCTTCACAGTACAAAAGTCATACTCCCCGCAATGCAATACTTCATTAGCACAAAAAGATTTAAAATCATCCAAAAAAATGATTAAGTGCTTACCTTGACTATAATTACGTTACAATTGCTTTTTCCCCAAAATTTCAGCCTTGTGGGAATTATAAAAGGTAGCCCATCTGCGGGTCCATATTGGTAGTATCAGTAGCCATGATTGAAACCTATGTACTTGTTGTTCCCGTCTTTCTCTTAATTCATTGATTTTGACTTGTTTTCTTTTTAGTTCGAGATGTTCCTATTCTATCTTTACCATTGTCTCGTATTCCTCTCGTCTCTTATTAGCTGAAATAGACATATGCTCTTTCATGTCACTGAAAATGTCTTAGATGCTTCGTTTTGTGGTTCACCCGCTACCCTTTTCCTTTTCTTAGCCGCTTTCTTCTCATTGGTCGTTCTAATACATCTTCATTCTCTTGTCCACTATCAACACTCAGTGGACTTAGAGAGGACCCCATAGTTTGTAGGTTTTCATTTTGAGATGTTTTGACCTTCTTTTTGGAAATATTTGAAGAAAATTTTGGTGAATGTCGCAACCTGTCCAACAATGCGAGAATGAGAATGCACTACCCAATATGCTTTGGTACATCTCCATAGCTTGACGTATCTTACATAAACAAAATAACAAATCAATCAACTAATTAGTCGCGATAAATATGATAAAAGTTTACACTTATTACCTTGTTGACTTCACCAATCCCACTCTGATTTCTGCCATCTATTTGGTTATAAAACCCTTAAAACTTTTAAACAGTTTGTTGTATGGTAGACCATCAGTTAGTTAACGCTATTCGAGTTCTTTCACTTATGAAGGATTTATGTTCATCAAGATAGCTTGCAATTCTACTCCAATAAGTGGATTGTGTATGATTATTACCCTTTATCGGATCCATGCTAACATTTTCCCATGCAGATATGAGCAACATGTCTTTCTGAATTGTAAAGTTCTTTGATCGTCCCTTTTTCTGTGATAAATATGGTTGAGGGTTCATCTCAACATACCTTCACTTAAACCTTCGTTTAGCATTTGTGAGAATGAAGAATTCATTCAATGTAACTAAAGAGTCCCCCACTATCCCAGCATCTACAACAGAATAGAGGTAGAACCAAACCCTAACTAAAAATTCAAAAACTAATTCAAAATAGGGTTAATTACAGATGACCACCTGCATAATAGGTCATATTCCACGCCACCCTCCTTATATTGTAATATTACATTCGACCACCCGTATAACATTTGACGTTCCCAAACAACCACTTATCACTGTTCGGTCAACTTTTCCGTTAAATATATTACAATATATTGTTTAATATTATAATAGTATTTTTATTACAATACACCACCCCTATAATAAATGTGTGTCTACTTCACCACCTTTATAATCACTTTGTTTTCCATTTAACCACTTCTCCGTTAACTGAGGTGGTTCTTTGGAAACGTTATTAATTATAAAGGTGGTCGAATGTAATATTACAATATAAGGGTGGTGGCGTGAAATATGTCATATTATGCAGGTGGTCATTTGGAATTAACCCTTCAAAATAATAGTAAAAATCAAAACTTTTGACAAATAAAAGTCATTGCATCATACCTGGATAGCAAATATGACGAATAACTGTACCCTTCTTTAAAAATTTGGATAATTGACCGACTGCGTTGGAGATGGAAGAAGTTAAGGGGTTCTTCATTTAATTTGCCACGTATGCCAAATTTAGCAAATAAGCCCAATTAAATAAGTGGGTTGGAGATGCTCTAAGTGTGGTAGATGGTTATAATTTTCAACCTTCTGTATCAATTAAATGGTTAAACCTCCTTCTGGATATATTTTTTTATTATCCTTGTTAATGAGTATTTGCTTTCAACTCATCCCAAATGATGAAATGACATCAATTTGTGCGTAAAAGTGTAAAATGATCTAGTACATCTTTAACATGAAACAATTATAAATATATAAAATCATGAGAAAAGTATAGAAGTCATGAGATTTTGCAACCCAACCAATTGTATAAATATGTTCTATCATTAAATAAACCTGACATTTTACACTAAAATTAGTTCAAAATAAATTTATAAACATTTTTATTTGATGATTTTTAATTTAATATTTTTATGAAATTATACTCTCTCCATCACATATTATGATATTATACTAACGTTTCCTTTTTGAAGGCCTCAAAATTTGCTTTTGCTTTTTATTTATTTCATGTACTCATATGTAATTGATTTCAATAAGTTATAAGAAATTCAACCAATTTCCATAAATAAACATTTTTCATTTTTCTTTCTACTCTACCATTTAGTACGCTCTCGTGATTTATTATCTTACCCGTGTCCCACCGGGTGTGCTTTATTCGACGAAGTGGGGTTGGCCTAGTGGTTAGGCACCCACTACCTGGACCAATAGGTCTCGGGTTCGAATAATGGGGTAGGAGTGAATTCCGATAATCCTTTTTTTTTTTAAAAAGATTTATTATCTTACCTTTTAAATTATTTCATCGTTAATTATCAATTAAATCTTTATTATCCAATTAATCACTCTTAACTTTTCAGTTTCTTCTTTTATTATCTTATCGTATTCACTTTTTCATATTTGTAAATCTACGTGTAAAATCTCAAATGTTCATTTATAAAATGCAAACGGAGGAAGTGGTATTTTTTTTTGATTAAAGAGGAGGAAGTGGTATTTAAAGCTACTCAAATTTTATAGTTGAATTTTAAAAGAAAATACAATTTTTTTATCAACAAAAGAAAATACAAATTTTTTATCAACAAAAGAAAATACAATTAGATTAAAATTAATTTGCAATAAACTCGAATGACTTGTAGCACAATCCAGACCAACTTGATATCATTTCTTAAACCTCCCTCCACCTTCGAGACTCGCAATTTCTATCACTAAAAATGGCGATCGACGAGAATAGCGTGATGGCGGTTATCAGGGCATCGAGGCCTTCTTCCTTAAGAAACAAGCACGACAAGGTTGCTTTTGCAGTACACGCCTCTTTCGTCGCATCCGGTTATCTTCTTACCGCTGTCGGACCTGCCGCTCTTGACGATTCAGCCCTCTCTTCCTCTTCCTCTGGTAAAAACAATCGTTGATCAATTTTTTATATATCCTGTTTTAGGGTATATTTAGTGATTAGGGTTTTGTGGTTTTTACAGATGAGGTTGCTGTTGAAGGATGGAATTCTCTGGACGAGGAATATGCCTTTGTGTATCATAACCCCCAGGATTCTAAGAAGCTTTTGGTTCGATGTGTCAACATGAATGAGAAACTGTTGATTGATGCTTTCAAAAATGGAGCTTCTGAACCTGTACATGTTGAAATTAAGTAAGCTTTGTTTAGTTGGTTGTATCTTTTTCATTGCAGTGTAATTGGACTGGTTCCGACTGGAATTGTTTTTGTTGTTGTAGTGTTGATGAATATGCTAGTGAAGGAAAAGAGAGCTCCAATTATGCAAATCATTATAACAACTTCTCTGGCTTGGTGAAGATACTTGAAACTGGACTCTTTTCAAAGCTGAACGGTAAACAAGCTGCTGCTGCTGCTTCTAGGTGTGTGTGCTGATTTTAAATTCTGTTTGACTTATGTTAGGCATGAGAACAGTAGCTATTTAATTTGGATATTTGAATATAGCAGTTTCTCAATTTTGCAGTTCTACGAGTGAGGGTTCAGCTACCATCCTCCGAGATGCTCAGCCATACAGAGTTGATCCAGATACTGATGATGTTCCGTATTCTGGCTCTGGGTATGACTTTGAAATTTCAGTTCATTTTTAGTAGCAAGGCATCTAATATGTTCTCGCATGATCCTTATTGTAAAGGCAGGACTGGACTAAGTTGTTTATTCTTAGTGAGTGCACTGTAGACTGACAACATTTTATCTATAATTAATAAACTTTGAGCTTTCAAATCATTGAGTTAGAATAGTGGGATTTTAGGTCCCAACTCCTAACCGTAATTTCAGTCACTGCTAACATATAGATGATATATTGGCCATAACATTAACTGGTGTTAGTAGGAGAGGTTCCTCATTGAATTGATTTGATATCGAGTTATATCATGTGACTTTTTTGTTTCCCATCTGGACAGATTTGTTCACCCTTTCGTTCCTGTGAATCCGGGTGGATACAGTGATTTGATCCCTGGGCCTCCGGCTGGGGTATTTCCTAGGTAATTTAACCTAATTGGCTTCTGTACCTTTTGTCCTTTTGTGAGTTTTATCTTATTCTATCTTTATTTTTTATCCCTAGTCATTGCTTAACTAATCAATATTTTGCTTTCCATTTGGATCAATCATGGCCAGGCGTGATTTTGAGGGAGATGGAAGCAGTTTAGTCGGTACTGCAAATTCTGCTTTGTTGATTTTTTTCAGTGTCTGCAAATGCATTGTGCTTTCCACTGAACTATATTTCACCTATCTGGAACAGGTCCTAACGATCCGAGATTTTTTGGAGGACCTGGATTTAGAGGTCCAGGGTTTCCCGGTGTACCACAGCCGTGAGTACCTGTACTTTTTTATTGTAGATTGTCATCAGTGTAATATTCGGCAATCTAATTTTATTTTTATTGAAACAGTGGTGTTCCACCAGGAGCTCGGTTTGACCCTTTTGGTCCACCAGATGTACCTGGCTTTGAGCCTGGTCGGTTTACAAGGTTTAGTTTGCAACTTTTCTTTTTGTTTTCTAAAATCTTTAATTTTCATCTTGAAATGTTGATTTGCTTTATTGTTAGGAATTCTTGCACATCATAGTTGTTTTTATGTAGTACTTTGGTAATCCTATCCCATTGCTCGGATAACCGAATAAACTTATTTGTGAATATAAATTACTGACATGTATTAATTAGCAAGTTTTGAATGATGAAGGACATTGATATTTCAGGGATCCAAGAAGGCCAGGAAGAGGGCGTGGTCATCCTGACTTGGAGCACTTTCCGGGTGGCTCGGACTTCATTTAGATCCCTGTTCAACTCCGTTAGCGTCCGTCCCTCGTATTCTATGCTCATCGTCCAGGGTCTCCTAGGGTGTCTTTTTCTTTCCAACAAAAAAACCTTAGTTGTTGCTGTGAGAAACTTATAGATGAAATGAATGTTAGATTTTATATGTATGCAATGGTCGCCGTTTGTCCCATAAGGCAGGAAGGATTATGGATGTTTGCTCGTCATGACCAGCAGACCTACCATCTAACCATGGAGCAACAAGAGTATAATTAGCTGATTTATAGTATGGATGTAGTGAGTGCAGTTCCTTCCTTTGCCATCCTTCTGCACGTTGTGCATATTTGAGTTAAACCGTAAGTACTTTTCGATACAGTAATTGCATATTTGAATGTTTATTTGGATTTTTAGTACTAAACAAAAACAGTTTAAATAGTGTTAATTGTGCATTGTTGAAAAATTGATCGAATAGTTAAAATTGGGGTTGCTTGTCATTTGTGGGTCGTAGAGTTCCTTGTCATTTGTGGGTCGTAATTGATTATTTTTCTGCATGTCAATATGTAAACAGTTATTAAAATGACATCATTTTAGTTCTTCACAATTTAAAACAACGTAATTTAATATTTCTAATGACATAATTTTATATTTTCGTTGTAAATTATTGTTGGCTGGATGAGATTCCAATCCTTAATTTCACTCTCAGAGCCAGAGTTCATCATCTCACCAATCATCATACTTCATTAATAAAGTACATGTATTCCATTAGCTTTTTCATACAAGGAAAACTTGATAACACACCAAAATTTCACTAACACTACTAAATTTTTAATCAATTAAAAGGAGCTACATAACCCACAAACAAATACTTTTTTATTTTCATTTGATTCTCTCTTTATCGATATTTAAAATAACACCGGCTTAGGTTTGCAAAAAATATTTAGTTTTTTTGATGGTTGAGATTAAAGTTAGTTTTTAATAAAATTGACGGTTGAATTTGCAAAAAACTCGGGGTGGTTGGATTTGAAGGTTTTTTACTTTGAATTTCGTCCAATAGATTATTAGAAATCAGCGATTGAGAACATGTTCTACGTTCTCACAAATATTCGAATATCCTTATAAATCTTTTCGCACACAACGTATTTATGAGTATAATGCCGATGCCTATTTATTTTGATATTAAAAATCAGAAATGTACTTAAAATAACTAATAAACACATCCAAATGTGCAAATAATTAAAAACAATAAGTTGAAAACTTTCATAATTAATCTCACGCGCATTTCGAAGTGTATATTAAACATATAAAAACAGGGCTCATCCACTGCACAATTCAAAATACAAAATCACTTTTGTAATAAATTTAAGTTTCATTGAATTATATTAATTAATACTAGTATTTTGATGCACATATATGTGCATGTATATTTTTTATAACATATTTTGCATAGTATAAATTTAAACAATCAATCATAATCAAATAAAATATTGTTGGAGTAATAATTGACAAAAATAAGGATAATTTTGGAAAATGAAATTTGGCTTCACATGTAGGCATGCACACCGGACCGGACCGACATATTACGGTCCGGTCCGGACCGGTGGACCGTAAATTTTGTAAAATATGGACCGTTACGGTCCAATTACGGTTCGGTCCGGTCCGGACCGTAAATTATTACTTAATTTCAATAAATTCAATTTTAATTGTAATTATAATAATCTGGATTGATTTATTTAAATTTTATTAAGTATTATAGCTGTCTACTTGTCTTTATGTTTCTTAATTAAATATAAAGTGAATACACAATTCACTCTTAAATCTTAAGGTATACAACACTACATTGAACCGCTTGTTACAACACAAATACATGGTTGATGGTTCAATACAACAGAAATGATTTACTACAAAAGTCAAAAACATAAATGGGAAATGACAAAAGGCAAAAGCATGATACTTGATTAAAGTGGCAAAATGAGTGTTACAATACAAATCATTTCAAGTGAACTGAGAAACAGAAAATGGTTGAAATTTAACCAATCATTCTAAGCAATGGCCAGGGTGCTGTTACAATTTACAAATCATTCTAAGCAGCGGTTTCAACGGTTTTAGAAACTAGAAAGCTTGATACTTGGTTTGAGACTTCAATCTTTTGTGATGTCAATTAAAACTTTTAAGGCCCAGTTTTTTGTGAACCTGTAAAGTTATGAAGCCATCAAATTTATGTCAGTACACTAGCAATGAGCTTAGTAAAGAGCCAAAATCCAAGTATAAACTACCTGTGACAGTGACTCTCTAATCTCTATGCCATAAAATATTAAAATGAATGTTTGTAACATCCCCCACAACCTCTTAGTTGAGACTTTGGTCCATCTGCAAATTTTGACACCAAGCTTATAAAAATCAGCACTAATACCAGCTACAGACACATACAACATTCAAAAAAATGAACACATTCAAAAAAATGAAAATAATCAATATATAACATGAAAATATGAAATGCATAGCATACCCATAAACTTTCCTCTCAACCAAAAACATTGTTTGTTATCGCATCATGCATAAAATGTGCCTTCATCATCATCTAGCAAATTCAAGTGAACAAAATATATCTTATAAAAATATTTAAGAGACAATGACATGAAGTAAGAATCACAAAATGTTAATACCTTCTTTGTCATCATTTGAGTCCGAGTCTTCATCATCCTTGTTTTTCTTTGTTGTTGTGCGTAAGTGCAACCAATCTTGAGTGCAAATAAGTGCTTGAAAATCTATTTAAAAATAAGTATAAGTGAATGACAAATATTTAATAACTTAAATAAGACAAATTACTTACTTTAGGCTTCAATCTACTTCTATAGCTTGTTAGATGACGTCCTCCCGTGCTAAATGTAGATTCAGACGGTATCGTAGTAATGGGAATGGCTAGCACATCTCGAGCCATGCGTTAAACAATAGGATATCTAGGTCCATTGAGTCTCCACCACTTTAAAATATCACTAGTCTTAGCCTCACTTCTTTCGTGCAAATACGAGTCAAACTCGGAACGATTTAAAATGTCATCCCGATGTGAATTCCCTCTTGACATCTTCTCATTAAACTCTTTCATCCAACAAGAACTATCCATTTCCCTTTGTTCCAAAGGATTTGAAAGCGTCTCATTATCTTGACATTCCGAAATAGCATAACGGTTCACATATCGATCAAACAACTCATATGCAAAATCCTTAACTTGAACAATCATCTGATCCAAATTTTCTTGGCCATACATCATTTCAAGAGCGGCACTTACCCCATTCAACTTGTAATAAGGATCAAGAATGGTAGGAAGAAACATTAGTAAGTTAAGCTTATCAAATGTACCCCAATACTTGTGGCACTTCTTCGCCATCTCACTCGCCATCAATTTCAATGTAGGATCTTCATTGGCAGCCAATCTACTAAGCACATTCACCACTTTAGCTACAAGAAAGATCATAAAATTGCTTGTGACATACAAGGACCCTGAAATGGAATTTGTTAGATCATAAAACTCTTTCAAATAAGATGAAAGAATTTCAATTTCATTCCAATCAAACGCACTCAAAGGCCCCAAATCCGAGTCATCGAAATGAGGAATTTCCATCCGAGCAAACACTCCTTTATAAGGAAGAGCACTAATCAACATTTCGTATGTGGAATTCCATCTAGTACACACATCAAGCCTCAAAGACTTGTTGCATTGCACCTTACCTTTTTCAACAAGTTGCTTGAAAGTATGCAGTCTAGCTGGAGAACCTCTAACATACTTGATAGCGGCTCGAAGCTTGTTAACACTCTCACCACATTGCCTTATACCATCTTGCACGATCAAATTTAGTATGTGTGCCATGCATCTCATTTGCACATACTTTTCCTCAGTAATGCAACCATTTCCTCTACCCATCTCAGATATGTAAGTGCAAAGTACATCATTAGAAGATGCGTTATCAACTGTCACAGTTAACAACTTATCATCTATACTCCAATACCTCAAACAGTCCTCAAGTGCTTTCCCCATGTCTTGTCCTTTGTGACTATTAATTTTGCAAAAATTAATAATCTTCTTCTGCAAATTCCAACTGCTATCAATAAAATGGGCAGTGACACACATATAATTATCCATAAACGAGGATGTCCATGTATCTGTAGTTATACATACTCCCTGACAGTTACTTTCTAGAAACTCTTTAAGCTTTTCTCTTTTCCGAATATAAAGCTTAAAGCAATCTCGTTGAATAGTGGTACGCGAAGGCATCTTAAACTGAGGACAAGCGGCAAAGAATGCATTTTTCAAACCATCCTTCTCTACGCACTTGAATGGCATCTCATCTTTAATCACCATTAGAACAATGGACTCCCTCAACACATATGCATCAAAGTTCCAACTTTTCATCTTAATACCACCATCACCCATATTCTCAAGCACAAGTTGAGTTTGATTCCCTTTTCCCATATTTGCCGGATTACTCTTACAACTATAGAAATGGTTCTTCACATTCTTGGTACCATTTTTGTTCGAATCACACGCATAGGTAGCTTCACAGAATTTACAACGAGCTCTCCGCTTGTTGTTCTCTTCGTACTCCTCATACCCATCCCAATATTCAGCCTTTGTTGCCCTCCTCTTTTTAACAAGTTCTCTCCCTGACTTTTTCCCAGTCTCATCTGTTTCAGTATGCACCGTATTTTGAGTTTCACTCACACCAATTCGCTGCGGAGAATTCACACTTTGCTGAGTCTCTTCCATCTGCACATTGTAAAAACTAAAAATGAATTTTGAATAAAAAAGCTCATCTACACATTCTGAATAAATTCAAAAAAACAGTAACAAAAATGGGCAGATTTTTCAGCCACACAAAGTGCTAATCAGCCACACAAAGCTACCGAAAATGGAGCTAATCAGCCACACAAAAATGGAGCTCAAAAAGCTACCAAAAACACAAATTAAGTTTTATAAAAGAGTAAAAGATGACAAATGAGTGTTTGATTTCGAGCTTGAGTTGAGATGGAGACGTAAATTGACCAAAGTGTGGAACGAACCTGATTGAGTTGAGGTGGAGACGTGGATTGAACAAAGTGTGGAACTGACGTGATTGATTTCGAGCTTAAGTTGAGGTGGAGTGGAGTCGCGATTCGAAGTTGAGCTTAACCCGGACCGCACGGCTGTTCTTCAGCCGCCTACGTCGTACGCTCTACCTCCCTGCGGCTGTGGACTGTGGTTTCAACTTAATTTTGAAACCCTAATTAAATTGAACAAATTGCAATCACGGTCCAAACGGTCCGGACCCGTAAATCTTAAAATTAATGGACCGTAGACCGACCTATATCTAGCTCGGACCGGTCCAATTTTGTGCATGCCTATTCACATGATAACCGTTAATACCACCCCTTGCGTTTTAAATATTGAATTGTGCAGTGGGCGTCATTTATAAAAAAAATTGGATGTTATATCTTTATGTTCATTTACGTGTTTACATCATTTGGTATCAGAGCCTAATGTTCAATCGGAGGACTATTCATTTATAGTTTAGTTGTTTTTATTCAAAAAAATAGATTTGATTCTTAAGTTAGTTTAAACATAATTATCTGGTTCGCAATACGTTCGATACGTAGAACAAAAATGAAAAACAGAGAACGCTAACTTTACCATATTGAGTATGATGAATACCATATATTTGAGATTTTAAAAAATATTTTTATAGAAATATACTGATGTATATTTGTATAAATTAATTATAATTAATAAAAGTAATTATCTTCACATAGTTGGAATATAAAAATAATTGTAAGTTTCTTAATAAAAATAAATGTAGTTGAATATTCAACCCTGATTTATTAAAAATTAAATGCCAAACAAAGGAGGACCTACGTGACCTACACGTGGTATGTATCATCAAGAGCAGGAAACGATATGATGAAACAATGCATTTAACCAAAACTGTTATTGTCATCTCACTATCGCGATTCGCGTTTTGAACCTTTAACAGCCGCACCTAAGAAACCTAACGGTCGCACCTCTAGACCTTGACATCGACAGTTCTTCAAAACGATGGAATCATTGACCTAGATCGTTTTCCTGTGCGTTTCGAATCGCCCTTTAGAAAACGCAAATTGACCACTCGGTCCCCGAACTTGGTAACTATGAGTTAGACTATTTTAAAAAAACAAAGTAAAAATTCAACAAAATGAAAGTAAAAATTACAAACAAAATATATTGTGGATCATTTGTAAGTTTATGCATCGTACGTATGATTCTCGACTTTTGTAATGCTTACAAGTTTGATCATAAATATTTATATTTCATATCATTTGTAAACGGTCTTGGTTAGTCCTCTAATTTGAAGAATAACTAGAATCGATGACGTCTCTTTTTATTGGAGGTGGTTGATGTGGACATCCTTGTAATACACATTTTGTTATATCAATTGAATAAGTTGCTTTGATAAAAAGTATAGAATTTCATTGCTAGAATTTATGCTAAGCGTATTCAACACAAAGTGAATTCACTCTAATCTAACTTTTATAGCGTTGTTGATGAAAAATATATCATTTGAGTCTCTGTGAAAATATACCTTTTTCTTTACTCCATTTCAACACACTGATCACCCATTTCTTTACTCCATTTCAATAATACTATTTTTAAAATTTAAATGAACTCAAAATAGAGGGTGATTGTTGTTTCCATTTGTTTAAGAACTTCAATGATATGGAAAATAAGGTTGCTTTTGGGGTCATTGTTAGATTGTGAAACGTCTCAAAATGCTCTAAAAAGATACTTTTGTAATGTCTTAAAGAGTTTATGGACTATGCCAAACAATCAAAGTTTAGTAAGGTAAGGATTAATGTTATGGTGATATATATTTTTAGTAAGGATCATATTCCACACTCGGGCATGTGCCTTTGCCACGATTGGCTGGTCTTAACAGTTTAATGCGGAGCGAACGATGTTGTGGAGGATGTCTCAATTATGATATATCTGTGTTAGATCCATCTACAATATTTTTCTCTAGGTTGAATGGATATTTCATGTCTGATCAAGTTTGAGAAGTGGTGAGATATTTTGAAAACACCGTTCTTTTACCCCGACAATCAGAGATTATGTATATCAAAAGCTAATTATTTGAAAATACTAGTGGATATAGACGTTAGGGAGCCTTTGATTATTGTATTTTTTGTTTCTCGAAGGAATGGTGCTTTACAAAGTAAAAGTCTGATAACCAAAGTAATGTTTCAAATGTTGAATAGTTCTTTATGAGTCTAATTATTGTATGAGAAAATATCATATTGTACCGACAATATAATATATGACCTTGTGAGACTAGCTTCTACAATAGCATGTATGGAAATGACAATATAAGTCGCTAGAATAGGAAAACTGATAGAAATAATAGTCCTGACGGGAGGGACAAAGATAGCCACAAATTTTTGACAAGCTCTAATGATACTGATAGTGACAACCAAAATTTAAAAAGGGCCATTGCAAAGTACATAAACCCAAATTTTTGAAATCCCCGCATTGGAATAACATTCAGTGATGGGTGTTTCACCGGAAATTTTTTTAGACAGATTGCTAAGATGATTCATCTTGTATACTGATAGAACGCACGTGGAGAATAATGAACAAAAGTTTGCACTAGGGTTAAAGTTAAAAATAAATTTTGGTGCAAGATTAAGATATTGTTGGGTTATTAGAAGTTACAGAAACCCTATATTAGGGGTGAGGATGAGACAAATGACCTTTTAAGGTAAATGATCAATACTAGGATGTGGGACGTGATCTGCTTGGCAAAATTACGATATAAAGGATATGTTTATGTCAGAAGGTGATTTACAAAAACATTTAGGGAGTTTTTCAAAGACAATAGGTAATACCAATAGCTATAGTACAGAAGGAGGTTGGTGTGTTGTTACGGATTGGCCAGGATCTGTTAGATCATTTGCTAATTTTGTCACAATTTAGTAGAACTCCTTAGAGCATATGCACCCATTGAGCACCTCCTACCCATAGAGGAGGTGCTAATTTAACACCTTCTCTCTATCGCACCTCCTCAATATTTAGTTTACGCACCCGTTCATGATTCTAGCACCTCCTAATACTATTCATAAAATTAAAAATATTTTTATAATAATTATAATTTTAAAGTTAAAGTTAAATCGAATTGTAGGACATTTGTATACCGTATAATTAAAGTAAAATAAAAAATCAAAATCCATTAAAAGCCATTTGAATTATTGGTTTAGATTTTTGATATGACTTTCAACGATAAGCGTGTGACATGTGTTTATAATTGGATAACAAAATATATTAAGATTTATGTATTATCTTTTTATTATTGGTTCAGATTCTAAGAAATTTGGGTATCCAATCAGTGCGTGACGCGTGTATATGATAAGATTTTCTCAAAATTTAATAAAATCTATATATAGAAGATACACGTATATTCAAAAACTTACATCTTTTCTCCTCATAGTTTTTCATTTTCCTTATTGTTCTTTCAAAACATCAAATGGATCCCTTTGATTTCGATGGAAATCGAAGGTGGTACCAGCAACAACGGCGAGAAAGTAATGACATTGTTAACTCTTTCATGATAGATGCGGTAACATTAGCAGCAATTGATGATGAAGACAATCCTCCTACTCGTCGCCGTCCAAATATGTAAAGATAAAGAGAATCAAGGGGACAACTTTTGTTAATAAGTGGATTTTGGCTCATCCTTCTCTCTTATTTTTCTCATCAGCTTTCACCTCTTCTCTTTTAGCTTCACTCGGCCGCCGCTTCTCCGGGGTAGAGAAGAAGATCACTCCATCACGGAGTTGATCTCTCTTTCTCTACCCCAAGGAGATTAATTTCATGACTTTTCCTCCTCTCACTTTTTGAAGCCTTCTACATCGCCGTCATCCGACCACATGCATGTGGCTAATCAGCTTCATCTCCGCCTCCTCTTGCCTCCATACTCACATGCATGTGCCGGATCGTCCTAGATCGGCCTTGTTTTGTTTATAAATAATGTGTATAATGTTTTGTATGTTTTTATATCTGTTTTCTTCTCTTGTGTTTGCCGGTTGGGCTTATAATGCAGCTTTCGGCTCTGAATAAGACTTTGTCAAGTCACTGAAGATTTACGGATCTAGACGTCGTGCTAGGTGCTTTGTGGTTTCGATGGTGATGGTGCCGATATTGGCCTGAGCGTTTAATTGTTGATTAATGAGACGTCCAAACATGGAGATGTGTCTCAAAGCTTTGTACCATCGTTTATGTTTCACTTTATTATCATGTCAAGATGTACTCTTTTTCATGATTAAATGAAATGTAACCACTCTTGATCAAAAAAAGGGGGACAACTTTTGTTGGACGATTATTTCGTTGAGCATCCTATATTTCCACACCAAGATTTTCGTCGAAGGTATCGTATGAGTATAAACCTATTTAATCGTATAAAATTGCACTTTGTAATCATGTTACATACTGGCATCAACGACGTGATGCCACGGGATTGCTCGGTCTTCTTCCGGAGCAAAAGATGACTGGCGCTATTCGAATGTTAGCTTAAGGCTCGTGTGCAGATCAATGCTCCATAATTACAAGGATGGGAGAGTCAACAACACTCAAATGTATGAAGAAGTGGTGTGAACAAATTATTGAATTGTTCAAAGATCAGTACCTTCGTTCTCCAAAATACTATAGACTTATCTCGACTCCTATGGAAAGCAGAGGAGCGAGGATTTCCAGGCATGGTTGGCAGTAGAGTGTATGCATTGGGAATGGAAAAATTATCCAACTGCTTGGCAAGGTGCGTATGCAGGTCGTTCAGGTCGTCCTTCTATTATCCTAGAGGCTGTCGCTTCGTATGATACCTGGATATGACACAGCTTTATTGGTGTACCTGGAGCACAAAATGATCTGAAATTGTTACACAAATCAGACATATTCGACCCTCTTCTTGCTGAAATCTCTCCATGAGTCACATATAAAGTTAACGAAAGCACATACAATCAGAGTTATTACTTAGCCAACGGTATTTATCCGAGATACTCTTCGTTTGTCAAAACAATCCCCAATCCACGAACTGAAGCAGAGAAGTTGTTTGCAAGGAAACAAGAATCTTACCGCAAAGATGTAGAAAGATGCTTTGGAATTCTACAATCTCGTTGGGCAATAATTCGTCACGTAGGTATGACTCATCGACTAAGCCCATTGAAAAAAATCATGGTAGCTTGTATTATCATGCATAACATGATTATTGAAGAAGAATTTGTGGAGGCTGAATTTGTCGAGAATGACGAAGAAGATTTACAAAATCCGGCTAGTTCATTTACAATATATGATGGGCCAGTTGGTCCAAATGGTAGTCGAGTCGTTAACGACCCAGTTGAAAGAGGTCAAAGATCAGAAGCGTTTCATGACCGACGCAATACACTTGAATCAGCGTATCTACATAGACAACTTCAAAGTGATTTGGTGAAGCACAATTGGTTGATGGAAACTGAAGGACTTTAAATTTCCTATGTAACTCAGCTTGTTGTGCGTTATTTTCATTATGACTTGTTGTGTGTTATTTCATAATGACTTTTTAAATTGTATGTGTTTCTTTTCTAGTTGAATGAATTGCTTTTGGTAGTAGATTTTATTATATTTTTTGTTTAAAGTTTCAGTAGCAATTTAACAAAAATTAAATGACTCTTTTGAATAAACATAATTAAATTCAAAATGTAAAACAAGATAAATAAACATTACATGAAAGTCAACTTGTAAGGAAATTCTAAATTATTCATCAAAGTTCAGATTACGATTAGGATGATAACAGTTATCAAATTCTCCCGAAGTACCTTGTCCCTCATTATCATCGTATTGTTGCATGATCTTTTTCTCGTCAGCCATCCTCTTTAGACGCATAGCATCTTTTTGAATTGCAACTTCTTCATCACCTTTTTTTATTTTCCATGCTATGTAGTTTGCTTGGTTAGTCGCCATAGCTTCTAAAGCATCATCTCGGCGTTTACTTGCGGATTGAATTCCTTTTCTTTTTGCTTCTTTCGCAGCTTTTGTTCCTATAGGTCTAACAGGACTTGTTGAACTCACATGATCCACTTCGGGTGTAGAAAAAGAAAGATCTTCAATACTCACATTTGGATCCACTTCGTAGGTTGAATGAATAAAAGTGTCAACTGGATCAGTTGGAGCCGTGCATGGGGTACTACTTTCGGTAAGAACAAAAGTTGGATGACATTTCACTACTTCCCAACATTCAAAATGTATGAACTCCTTATTCTTTGTAAGAAACCTAGCTTGTGCTGTTCTTATATGCAATATAAATAACTTAATAATAACTTTAAAGTATATTTTAATTTGAAATTTGATAGGTATGTACCTCATCTTGCAAATTGCAACAGGATTCCTTATTTCTTTGTGCATAAGAAATACAAGAACCCCAATAGAGTAAATTTGCCTTCAACTTGCAAAATCGAGAAGCAAGCGACACTTGTGACCTCAACTCTGCTCTGTGTTGGTTGCCACCCGACTCCTAGTTATTGTCATAATCGACACAAATTTTTTCCCATAGTTAACTTCTCGATCTTTTGGTTTTTGCCGGATATTGGATCAATAGATTGTCGACAATATGAGATGCATAACTGTATATCTTCTGTCATGGACCAAGAATGAGACATTTTGATGAAATCCAAAAAATTTAATTTTGTGAAGTAGTGAGATGAATGAGTAATTTGAATAATTGGTGTGATTTTTAAGTTAAAATAGACATGTATTTATAGATTAAAAATTTCAAAAAAAATGACAAAAAGTGATCACATGAATATGACCGTTTGAATGTATGACAAAACAACTTTAATTTTTGGTCCATCTAACGGATGAATTTTTTAAGTTGGTGTAACGGCTACTTTGTGTTTTTTTTACATTTAATTTGTTGAATTATTAACCAGGAATTTATTTATTGAGTTTTAAAATTTTAAAACAAAATTGGGCCCAAAAGCACAGCTCATTCTCTTTTTTTCTCCATCGAGCACCTCCTTCAGCAGCTTGCTCCAGCTTCCTCATCAGCAGCTGCTCCAGCTTCCTACCGGTGCACGTACTTCCGTCACAATTCCGCACGCTAGCTCAGCAGCACCTCCTCTAGCAGGCCACCGGTGCAGGTGCTCTTAGGTCAACTTAACTTAATATTCTCATACAAATTAGCTCATCTTAGTTCATCACTTAGCAAATGGAATATAACATATTTTGGTAGGGTACGAGTAAAAATAAGGACAGCAGTACCTTAAAGAGGAGCTTGAGCATATAAGAGATATTCCTCAACTCTAACATATTATTGCTATAGAACAAACTGTCATGAATGAACTAAAGGAATGGTAGGTAAGAGAAGAAACTCTTTGAAAACAATATTCTTGTATTTAATGGTAAGGATAGTTATCAGAATACTCGAACTTGATGAAGATATTAAGCATGAGCTTACTAATGCGGATATTTTAAGTCAAAAGGTATTGACGATCATTTGTTTGATGCCACAAATGAAAATCTTCAAAGTAAGATATCGAATTCTCAAAATGAAAGGCTTGTGCGGAGTTACATTGAGGAGGTTTCTACAACCTTTTCACCTAGGACCTCATAAAATTCATGTTTGTGATAATGTTCCTCCTCCAAGTTTTTATACAAATTATGGAATATGATTTGAAATGATTTTATTTGTAAGGCTTTGTTGTGCTTAAATCTTTGTGAATTTGATCTAGATTTTAATTTGACAACTATTTATTGATCCCAAAGGTTAAAAGAGCAATGAATATTCAAGACTTCCATTCGATCGACTTGTGTGTAAGGTCATGACGAGGTTAAAAGAACAATTAAATTGATACGAACCGATATGAAGTGAAGAGAGGAATGATAGACGAGTAGAAGAAAGGGAAGGAATGAAGAGACGAAAAGAAAGGATTTAGGGTTTACAGAAAAGGAGCGGAGAGGAAGATAAGAAAATAACAATTCATTTCTTAATTCCTAAAGAGTTACGGACAAGTCTTTTATACTAAAGCTAGTTAAATGCTCTCAATATTAAAAACTCAATAATATATATTCGTAACAATAGATCATTCCTTGCTAATCAGACCAGTAATATTCTGACCATTTTGTTAATAAACTAATTATGAACAGATATTTTCCTGATTGTGAATTTGAGAATACTTTACTAATAAATAAGCATTCTGCCTTTTGGAGATGTATTTTCCTGAACTCGTTTTTAAGTCTCTCAACTCTCCATTAGAGATGGTTTTGCACTCGGCCAACGCTTATACTGATCCATAACAGCGTACTTCAGTAACCCCCGTTCGCCATTCCGTTGAAAACAACCATTCTTCAGTTGGATGCATGATAAGTCTCTGAGGTAAAAACTTAACATATATGTTCTCAGTTTTTAATAAACTCGTATTAAAATCGAGTTCATTGACTTTAGGTTTATGCCTTTTTGCTAAATTTTGAAAAGGGAAACCACAGCTGCTGCTCTTCGATTGCGCACTGTTTTACTGCGGAGTTTCGATGGGATCTGATGCCTTTTGGCTAATTTTTGGTTTTCTGACTAATATCAATAAACTGGTTTATTTATCTATTCAAAGACATGAAGGAAAACTAAAAGAGTACTTTTTTGAATAGTTTATTTATTTTTGGTACGAGTAAAATCAAATTGCGAAATGAAATGAATATCACGAAAATAGATTTATGAATAATCTCATTGTGTTCCTTTTTATTTGTAGTAATTCTTCATTTTTGGAATATATTTTCCAAATCCAAAAAAGAAATGCAATATGGCCAACTCATGTGACCTTTCTCTGCTGATAGATGTTTAGTGCCATTTAGATGGAGCAGAGGCAGGAGCATATGCTTCCTCCTGGTATTTATCCGCAGCACTCGAACTCACAAGTTCAATCATAGCTCGGTGGTGGCCTCCTTGAGCCTTGCATATGTCCGGTAAGAAAGCACCTACATAACATGTTCAGGTCAGATTCTATCTTGTCTCATTTCTTTAGCACCAAATGAATGTTTTCATTTAATTTAGTATGAAATAAAATGCAGGGTTTGTACCTTCTCCTGCTGCCAAATTGAAGTAAAGATCAACAATGTTATCACAGTTCTGATAACACTCAGGCGAGCAAAGCTTAGCAAGGAATGTAGCCTCAAGCAGAGAATCAGAACTTAACCCAACACTTTTACGTTCAACTCCACACGCGGTGACACACTCGTCCGTCTCAACATGTCCTGCCAACTTTGTATCAGCTTTAACATCAGATGTCTTGCATTGATACTCGGTGAACCTTCCTCTTGTCGTGTAGGTTTCAAGAACACATCTGTTACCCGATGAGGACACCGCAAATGCACACTTATCTTTCAACAAAGTTTCGCACATAATTTCCGCTGATCATCAAAAAGCACGCCAGACGGTTAAACACTACTTATCAAAGATGAAGCACAAAAATGAAAGAGTAAAAACATACCAAGAGCAGCTTGGACAAAGAGGGAGGAAGCAAAGAAGACGACAAATGCGAGCTTAGTTGCGACGGCCATTGAAGAAAATGATTGATAAAAGAGATCACAAATACAAAAGCTGCTGCTACTATTAAAGCAGAGGGAGCTTTTGTGATTGGAATGAGGTTGAAGGAGATGATGAATGGCGGTATAAATACATGGAATTTTGTATGAACAAAATGGTTGTGGTGTAGTGTTAGGCCTTGATTACAGCTGAGAAGAATTGAGTGCAAGAGACGTGGGAGGATGTATGTAAAGAAGAAATGCACTCCAATTTGCGTTGAATTTCTCATTTACAATACAATGAGTTCTCTTATTAAAAGCTAAACAAGTTCTCTATACTGAGACAACTGTTAGAGTGTAATTATTATAAGAGAAATGCGGTAAGCATCAATGCGTATCGAGTATCAAAATGACGAAAATACTTCCACACATATCAATCATCTAACTAACTTTTATTCACGAATGCTACGAGACGAAACTTGGGAGATCGTATGCACCGAGTCCCGGTCCGCAATATATAACATTTTTCATTTTTCATAACAAAACAGACTTTGATAAAATTATTTTCACCTAAGACTTTCTTTCGACCATAGAATTTTTCTGTAAACAAACTGAACAGAGTTCAGGTGCTAAAATTGCATTAAATAAGAAGGATCTCTGGTTGAAACTGACAGAGTTATATAGGTTTGAAAAGAGTAGCTTAACATTGAAACAGTAGCATCATAAGAGAAAATCAGCATAATATTGTTCATAGGTCTTCCACATAGATACTCAACAGCGCTAGCAGTGCGCACACTTCAAATAAAACATTCAAAACATTCACACTTGAATTGAAACCAAAATAAGCATATGATTCAAGATATTCCCCACACCAGCTGCAAGTCCTGATAGGATTGGAAAATGGATGAGATTATTACTCATCGTGCTCTTCTTCCTCCTCTTCGTAATATTCCTCATCTGCTGTTGCATCTTGATACTGTTGGTATTCTGAGACCAGATCATTCATGTTACTCTCAGCTTCAGTGAACTCCATCTCATCCATGCCCTCCCCAGTGTACCAATGCAAGAAAGCTTCCTCCTGAACATAGCAGTGAACTGCTCACTCACCCTCCTAAACATCTCCTGGATGGAGGTAGAGTTCCCAATGAAGGTGGATGCCATTTTTAGCCCAGTTGGAGGGATGTCACATACTGTGGACTTAACATTGTTTGGAATCCACTCAACAAAGTAGGAAGAGTTCTTGTTTTGCACATTGATCATCTGCTCATCAACTTCTTTGGTGCTCATTTTACCTCTGAACATTGCTGATGCTGTAAGGTACCTGCCATGACGAGGGTCAGCAGCACACATCATGTTCTTTGCATCCCACATTTGTTGGGTGAGCTCAGGGACTGTGAGGGAGCTGTATTGCTGGGATCCACGGGAGGTAAAGGTGCAAAACCAACCATGAAGAAATGGAGACGAGGGAAAGGGATCAGGTTAACAGCCAGCTTTCTCAAATCAGAATTCAACTGGCCAGGAAATCGAAGACAGCAGGTGACTCCAGACATTGTAGCCGAGATCAAGTGGTTAAGATCACCAACTGAATCAAAACAAGGAAACATTGTCAATGAAGAATAAGCAAAAAAGAAAAAGGTATATGCATGAAAAACAAAGTAAATACTGATCTTAAATGGATCTATGATTTGGAAGGATATAACAAATATGCAGTAATAGTATTTAAAAGTCCCCAATGCGATAACCCAACTACCGATTGTGAAAAGGAATTTAGCTGAACTAGTTAGTGGTTGTCACTTTTCAGATTGCAAAAGGCAAATAGAAGTTACAGACGTAGACATTGTTTAAGAAGCTTTCTTGATAGAAAAAGCAAAAAGAAACTTGTTACTGGCTAACATGATGTTATCCAAATATATCAATTATGCTACTAAATCAAGTATCCAAATTCAAAGTAAAACCTATATATGACTAATATTTGAAAAAACTACAAAAAGAGTGAAAAGCTTACAGCTAGGAGTGGTGAGCTTCAATGTTCGGAAGCAGATATCATAAAGTGCTTCATTGTCAAGCACCATGCACTCATCAGCATTCTCCACAAGCTGGTGAACAGACAATGTAGCATTGTATGGCTCAACAACAGTATCAGATACCTTAGGGAAGGGAACACAGAGAATGTCATCATCATTCTATCCGGATACTCTTCCCTTATCTTAGATATCAACAATGTCCCCATCCCTGATCCAGTACCGCCTCCAAGCGAATGGCAGACTTGGAATCCTACAAAAAATCCGAAACCAAACAAAAATAAATTAAGCGCACAAATGATCGAATCAATTGGATTAAACAAATACTATAACACACAAAAATGACAAATTATATACCTTGCAAAGCATCACAGTTCTCAGCCTCCTTCCTGACAACATCCAAAACGGAATCAATAAGCTCCGCTCCCTCGGTATAATGCCTTTCGCCCAATTGTTTCCGGCACCGGACTGACCGAAGACGAAGTTGTCAGGCCTGAAGATCTGACCATAAGGTCCAGATCTGATGCTGTCCATAGTCCCAGGCTCCAGATCCATAAGCACCGCCCTAGGAACAAACCTTCCACCGCTGGCTTCATTGTAATAAACATTGACTCGTTCAAGCTGCAGCTCGGAATCGCCGTAGTACTTGCCGGTAGCGTCGATTCCGTGCTCTGCGCATACGACCTCCCAGAACTTGGATCCGATCTGGTTACCGCACTGGCCGCCTTGGATGTGGAGGATCTCACGCATGATGAAGATGTTGACGGACGGTGGTGATGAGATTTGAATTTGTGAGATTTGAAATGGTGAGATCTGGAGATGAAGATGGAGGTGAGGTATTTATAGTGTGACGTTAGGGTTGTGGTTTTGACAGGTGGAAGGATGTGATTGGTCGGGAGTTGAAGAGGTATAGGCTGTAATAAAACGTGATTTGAGCTGTCAAGTGTGCTTCAATCAAAACTGATTTAGCTAATAATTGAAATAATAATGACAAGATTATGAATGGAAATATTTTCAAAGGGGAGGGTTCACTTTTTATTTACTATTTTAAGATGAGTGTTTCTGTTCTCGATAATTATTTTCAAATATATATAGTGGGATGAGATTATGGAGCAACATGTTTATGTAAGACGGACAATATCATAACTAGGGTAGAGCATCGGTAAATTACCGATTTACCAAACCGAATTTACCGACATAATATTATTGTTCTGATCACCAAACCGAAATTATCAATTTACCGATAATTCGGTAAAACAATAATTTCGGTAAATATTCGAAATTACCGAAATTACCGAAAATGTGTTTGAAACAAAACAGAAGTCACCTCGCACCTCGGTATGATCGTACTCTACCTAGTGTACCGAGCTTAATTTGGTCAGAAAGTCGAGCTTCAACACGACATCTCGATATGCTCGGTACCCTACCTAGTGTACCGAGCTGATTTTTGGTCAGAAAGTTCAGCATTTTCACGATGCCTCGGTGTGCTCGGTACGGTACCGAGCATACCGACCTCTTTTCAACCTACCGACCGTGCAAGACAAGTGATATATAAGATTAAAAATAAAATTTATATTTAATAAATTAAATAATTATTAATTCGGGAAATTCGGTACAATAATTATTTCGATTACTGTTATTTTATTACCGATTTTCAATCGGTAATTTACCGAAATTACCGAACTAACAAATTTACCGAACCAAAATTTTTCGGTAAAGAAAATTCGGTTCGGTAATTCGAAAATTACGGCATTATGCTCTACCCTAATCATAACTGTTGATTCTTTAAGTCTAACGATTGTGATTAATTTGAATTTCAATTAAATTTAGGATGTTATATGCACATACTGCGGGCAGTTGAGTTAAATTGTTATTTCTATTAACCGTTGGATTGATGCAGATCAATGGTCATAATCATGTCTCACTGTCTTAAATAAATTATGAAGTCTCACCTGAACTTCTTCGTATATATATTTTAATATGTTTTAATTTTTTGATTCAATAATCAAATGCACTAGATCTTACTTTCAGTTCAAGAATAATCCTAATTTTAGAAAATTTGAGATGCAAGAAGTCGTGTACAAAAAATACACCGAGGTTATATGTTCGTTAGGACTTTACTTCTCGTGTAGCAAACTCGATGCTCCAAATCAACTATAAGTGACAGGAATCGCTGGAACAAGGTGTACAATCCAAATGACTCTTCGCCGGGATTGGACAGACTCAATCACGATTATTTACAACGCTTGAAATTGATTAAGCTCTGCCCTTGACTTCGAAAGTTTCCAAGAACAATTCCCTTCAATCGCTCATGCACTCTCTCCGTTCTGCAATGTTCAATAAGGTTATTTTTTCGCATTTCCCCCTTTGGTTATTCTCCTATTTCAATCTTGTGTGTCCATTCATTTTGATCTCAGTCGCACATCTCCTATTAAAATCAATCTCCACATAATAAGACAATATTACAAGCATATATAAGACTAAGAAGTGGAGAAATCTCATACTAATTTTTTTTACCAAGACATCCCTCAAAACCCCCTACATTTAGGGTTTAGTAATTTTACGAGGAACTACTGAACTCAATCAATTGTTGTCGTTACTCTCGATTTTATGTTGAGGTGGGTTTGGTCAGGGAGATGCAGAACTAATACTTCATGATCCAAATTTCAATAACACCAAATTTTGATGTGTTTGTACCGAAATACCCTTCGATAACGCCAAATTTCAGTGCATGTAGCAAAGCTCATACAAAAGTTATCTCTCTCGTTGGTAATATTTATGACCATAATTTTTTCTAGAAAATTCACAATAATATGAATGATATTTTGAAACTAATTAGGGGTATCTTTGGGAAAGCATAGTCTTGAATCATCAAAGATTATTGGATGTCAATGAAGATCTGAAATAGTGATCTCAAACATGGAGGAAGGAAACATAAGCAATATAATCTTATGAAAATATGTATCTTCTTCATACAAGTACAATATATATAATGGCCACATTCTTATCTAATAACTCAAAAATGAACCGAACCATCTACTATTTATTTAGGATTGGGTTATTATAAGGTGGGAGAGTTTTTCGTCAAGGAAGGGCACATGCTCACCTCATATCCCCTAAATCCATCACTAGTAACGAGCATAACATATTATAATTGACATTATATATTATATTAAATGTAATTACTTATTTGTGTTAAGGTTAGTATAAAAGCTAACTTGTAACAAGATTGAGAGACAAAAAATGAATTAATCTAATTTACTTTGTTCTTCCTTATTCTCGAACCCTAAATTCCTTGGTTAATTACTCATCCCTGATTCCTCTAATCTCATCTAATTATTCATCTATCTGTGTTATCTGATACAATCACTATGATTCGTAACAACTGGTGCTTTCATTGAGAGCTTTCAGCAAAACAACCATGTCACATCCGGATAGTCCATTTAGAAACTTTCATTTACGAGCGACATCCCATATTTCTTTGACGAGTATGTAGACTGCTAGTTATATCACGTTGTTAGTTTTTTCTATGCACTTCAGATACCACCTAAAATGAAGATTAGAGTTGTAGATGTATTTTTGTTTGGGGAAGCCCTTTAATGGTCTCGTGAGTGAACTTTCCAAGCGCGACAAAGTCGATGAAGAGTTATTTGGGAAGATTTTGTTATAGATCTAAAGAATCATATTAAACCTCCAGAAACCCTAAAACAACAATCCACGGATTGCAATCCGCGGTGGTTAACTGAGAATTGTCAAATTCAGAAGGTTTTCAAGGCTTACGAAATAAATTATACAACATTTAATTTGTTGGATCAAGAGAATATCACTTTGGTTGTTGATAAGGTCGTTACTAGTTCGGATCTTGAAGACTCATACTTGGAGGGTATTTTGGATGACTTTTTTGCAGTCAAGGATTCACGTTCTGAGCAAAATGCTTATGGGTCTTGACTTTATTTTTACTACTCGCAAAGCCTTTAGATGAATACATGAATGCAGTGTAGGAATTAGGCTATAACGCATCATGTTATCATATGAGCTGCAAAGTAATTTTTTTGGAGGGGGTTCTAAGAAGGAAAATATGAGTATTGCTAAGATGACAGGCTTGGAGTTAGGTAAGCTGCCAATCTTGTATTTGGGTATTTCTCTCTAGATTTTAAGAGTACGAGCATATACGTAGGCCTATTATTGACAAGATGGTGGGGAAAATGTGTCATGGACTACTGGGTGTCTCCTCATGCGGAGAGACTTGACTTGGTTAAACATGTTTTGCCTACCATTTGTTCATACTGGATAAAGAGTATTTTGGAAGCCAAAATGGGTGATTAAAGCCATAGCTAATATTTGCAGGAGTTTTTATTTTCTGGGAGTAGTGGTAGAAGAAGCTAATTCAGATGGAATGAGGTGTGTTTAAAAAGGATGAAGGGGGTCATGGAATCAAAAACTTAATCATGTTCGATGAATCTTTTTTGTCTCATATGTGTGATTTATGTGTGAAAATATAACCTATATATATGATGGCTACAAAAGAATTTTTTTATTGACAACGGATTATGGAGATTTGACAAAAAATCTCAATTGTTGTGGATGCATACGTGCGTGCTCAAATATATTGAGCATGAAGGAGAGGGAAAAATCAATTAAAAATTCCCTAGTGATCAGCTCATAATAGTACTCATAAAGCTTTTATGGAGGAAATTCATAAGTAGGCTTGGCCTTAAGCGGTTTGGAATCGGTTCTCTTATTCAAAATACAACTTCTATGCAAGGCTCGACTTTAAAATTAAGCTTCCCTAAAAAACCAGTGGGTTGAAGAGAGGGTGGAGAATATTATGTGTGGCTAGTGCGGGGTGGTTAGAAAATGTATTGATCGTAATTTCTTTTTATGTCCGCAAATGCGTGTTCTTAAAATTCGTCTAGAGACCCTTGGTATCTTGAGTGACCTCTACAGTTGGAGTGACTAAGAAATGTGGCTTTTAAGGCATAAAAATAGGAATAGAGTCAAGCATATTGCAAGTCTTTTTTTTGTAATTGCAGCAATTTATGAAGTATGGAAGAATAGGAACGATATCACATTCAACTTAAATTCCTTGAATGAGATGAAGTAATTAAAAGAGTCATGAAAATGATGCGCTCAAAATGGAATGTTTATGAAGATAAAGTTCAACAAAAATTACATCAATGATAGGGATAGTAGTTAGGAATAGTTCTTTGTTCCCTACTCGATTTTTTGTTGTATTTTGTGTTTGTTGTGGCCCGAAGGTCCTGCTCCCATTGTCTTGGCCTCGTTTGTAATTTGTGTGAGCAAATCTTCTGTTGTCTTAGGCTTGTTCTGACAGGGTATGTCTCCTGTGTTTATGTGGTTTGTGGTGTCGCATGGTGGGACCAGGTTCTAATAAGAAAAGTCTGTCTACTGCGGTTGGAGTTTTGTATCTTTATTTTTTTTGAATGAATACACCTTTGCTTTAAAAATAAGTTTAGCAAAAGTTTATTTTTGAAGAAACCTGATGAGTGCTGATCTCATTTTTCTCATTGGCAAGGCCACCAAAAGGAGCACTAACCTTGAGGACAATGTCTTTCGTAAGGTGGCAAAAATGTTACGAGCATAACATATGATAATTGACATATGATATTATATTAAATGTCTTTTACTTATTTGTATTAGGATTAGTATACCAGGTGAGTAATTCTTCGTCAAGTACTCATCTCTGATTTCTCTATTCTAATCTACTTATTCATCTATTTGTGAGATCTGATACAACCAGCATGCTTTGTATCAAGTGATTTAAGGTGATTGTGATGATTTTATTTACTGTGAATTGTTATGATTAACCTTACGATTAATGAGGTTTGTCATCATCCAACTTTTGTTCTGCAAATTTTAACCTTTCGTTTGATAATTAACATAAATCAAAAAGTAATTATGAAATAATAAATAGTTTGGTATAATAAATAATAAAAATAATAAGTTGATTACCTAAATTTGGCATAGTTATTAATAAAAATTCTGAATAGTTATTACTAAAAATTATTTAACTAATCATTAAATTTTGAATTTTGAAATTCAATATTACGTTCATTCTAAAATTACGGTTAAAGAGACGACTGTTTGAATTCTGATGATAGTTTGATATCAACCTCCAAAGCGGCAATTTTTTTGTTCCCCCTCATTTGTTCTTCACCAGATATATCTACGCCGCTCATATTTTCACTACGACAGAGTTCATTGAGATGGAATCAAATCGACTTGGTGGTCCAGCCAAAGGTGTAGGACTAAGTCAAGGTATGAACAAAGTGGGAATTACTCTAGGCACGGCTGCTTGGTGAACTTCCCGTGCTGCCACCTTGAATGTAGAGGGCGTGGTGCTTCAAGACCGCCATCTTTTCCAACAAGCCAACAATATTACATTCCTCAACCGTTTCCATCCGAATTTGAGCCATACGAAATAAGAAATCAGATGAATACATCCACCCAAGTAAACTATAGAAAAGGTAAATGTAAAAATATTCCAAGTATCCAATGTATTTCATTAGTTAGTATTTACTTTCCATTGAAGTCGTCTAATACAATTTTTTGACGGGAAACTATGCACCTTCTGTAATAAAAGAGGAACATGATGAAGATGCTCACACCGACTCTATTGCACCTGATAATTATGGACCTGATTTTAATCCAACTTCCAATTCGATTTCCATTTAATAGGCAAATTAACGTTGAGCCTTCTTTGGATAATATGGCTAACCCTCTCATCAGGTCAACAAACGTCGAGAGAGGTGTATAAAAAAACAAACGTCGAGAGAAATGGTTAGTTTTTTGATGTTATATTATTGTTACTTTCAATATACAATGTTCAAATTATAATTTTTTGTAATTTTCAGTGGTAGTGAATATTTTAATAAAATGACTATTAAATAAAAGTTGGTTTTATTTACAGTGAAACTATACCTTGCCTGATTGCCACTACTTCAAACCATGATGGTTGCTTGCGATATGTGAATAAAAAATAGTCATTGAATATTGCTTCAAAATCTTAGTTTTCAACATTATCATTAAATTGTTGAATCATTATTCCAGATGGAGGATGGTCGATAATGTTAAGAATTAGGAATTGTATGAAATGGGAAATGTTGTTGAAATTTCGTGCGTATTCAATATGTTTTATACAACTGCAAAGTTCCAAAAATAGGCATAATAAATATAAAAGAAAAGAATACAATGAATAAATAATAATAATAATAAAGTGTGACAAGGTATTACTAGTTAGCAATAACTCAAAGGGGACACAATGTGTTACCTCTAAGGAAGCATATCAGCGTAATTAAAATAATACAAAATAAAGACATGATTTATAATGGAAATCTCAGTCTCAACCAGTACTGAGGAAAAATCACTACCTTCTTGATTCCACCAAAATGGTTTTTAAGTTTCTTACCCGTCAAAGAATATAGTTGCTAGTTTATGAAGTTCAACTTAATCCAAGATATGCTTGTTGAGTACTTACTATGTCAAACCAACATAGAATATACTTGCTCAGTATATACAAGCTCAATCCAATTCATAGGACAACAAAACACGAAACCTCTATTCTGAAGAATTTGACTTTCTCTAAATATGACATTCACTTTGGTTTCGTGTGCAAAACTCTCCCTTCGCGGACTTCCTTCAAAAGCTCAACTTTAGACATGCTATAACTTTTCTATTTGTAACCCAAAAATGCTCCTTATGAATGTCTTCAATATCTATTAGACACCCAATTGAATTGATGCAAATCTTGGAATATTATAACAAACATTCAAATAGAAAAGCCAATTGGATAGTTTTCTTATTATTTTATAGTTTGTTAATATTCATGGAAAAAGATCAAGGAGGACGCTTATAGTTTTGTGAGACATAGTCTCCACCGTTGATTACTAATAATCTAATAGATTATATTTAAACTAAAAAATAACCCTAAATCGAACCGCCACATAGTTTTTGCAAATCTAACTGCCATATTTAATTATAAATCAATTCAATGTTAACCATCACGTAGTGTCTATTGTCTCTATATACATTGATTAAGCTTACTAAGGTAGTTACGAACAAATATCATCAGGCAATGATGAGACACATGAGACATCTAATATGACTCGTGCTTATGTGGCTCCTAAGTTAAAAACAACCTCTAGTGTTTGGAAATATTTTGTAAAGCATAATGAAGAACTTGTAAACGGGAAAAATCAGTATTCTAAGTGTCTTGTATGTAACAATAAGCTCATTTGTTCTGGCACTTCAGGCACATCTCAGTTATCTGGACATCTAAAAATGCATCATATATATTGTTTTAGCTATTAGTCCTGATATAAGAACTCAAATGTTGATAGCTACAGATAAATGTGGATTGATCTCTAACTTTCAGTTTGACAATTATAAAGCTAGATCTGAAATTGTTCATTTCATTGTTATAGCTGAGTTACCATTGTCATTCGTAGATTCACATGATTTTATTGGCATGGTTGAAAGAGGTTTAGCACCTCAATTCATAAAATCTCAAAAACATGTAAGATGGATGTTATGAAAAGATTTTATGCATCGAAATGTGAATTGATTTTCTTCTTTGATAGTTTTTAAGGATAAGGTTTGCTTTGCTTCTGATATGTGGTCTTTGAGACAAAAATGGGATATTTGAGCGTATCTACTCATTGGATAAATGATGATTGGATAATAAAAGAGAGAATTTTATTTTAAATGGTTGAATACCCACATACAAGTAATAGTCTTGCTATTCATGCGCATATGGAACTAATATCTTGGCATTTGCATGATAAGATCTTTTCAATCACATTAGATAATGCATCTAGTAATGACGCTCTTGTTGCAAAACTTTCAAACCATCATATGCTTCCCTCTGTTAGTAAAATTCTATTGAATATGTTATGTGGACATGTCATATACTGAATTTGATTGTTCAATATGAACTTGCTATTTGTCACCTAACTTTGAAACGATTAAACTATTGTTCGATCTATTAACTCATCTATTAAACGGCATGAGTTGTGGGTATCTTGTTGTCCAAAGTTGGGTTTAAACAAGCGAAATAATGATATCGATGTGCCATCGATAGAATTCCACGTTTGACCTGTTGAATGCTGCATTCAAATACTAGGTATTGTCGTACGGTTAATGAATCTGGAAATTTCCTACTGAATATGATTGGCTTGCTGCAACCTCATGCTTGAACTTTCTAACCATATTTAGTTCCACAACTAAAATATGCAGTGGTGTGCATTCACCTACATCTAAAAGGTTATTAATAGTTTGGCTGATATTTTTGCCACTTCAAAGCGTATGCACCTATAGCTATATTTAACCTTGCTTTGAATGTCTTGAAATTAAAATTTAATACATATTGGGCTGAATTTCCAATTATTTTTGTTTATTAACTGTAATGGATCCTAAGTTCAAACTTTTAGCTATTGAAACTTGGTTGGGACATTATGATTTGAGTGATTTTGAAATTCAAACAAAACTAGAACATGTGAAGACTACTCTGAATCTTTTGTATGAAATGTATAAAAAATAGTACACCTTCATCTACACATGTTGCTTGCGTATCTGTTCCTCTATTGTCTCTGGATCGAATCTTATTGATGTTAACATCCCTGTCGTACCACCTACCTCTATGGCGAGATTAAAACAAGCTAGGGTATCTATTAGTGGTATATTTGCCGATTTACAAATATATTTAGAGCTGGACACTTTAGATGTTGATGACTACCACTTTCAATATTTTGGGATACTAGAAAGCACATAGTAGCACATATCTAGTTTTGTCTTTAATGGTAAGGATACTTTAAATGTTCCTACTTCTACTTTAAATGATATTTATAATTTAACTTGTGGTGATGTTTACAGACTACAAAGAGCAAAACCTTTTGTGGATATTTGTGTACATTGAAATCTCGACAAAAGCCAACTTGTTCTTTTTGTTGTTTCCGGTAAGTATTAATATTACTTCGCATTCATGATTTTATTGCTTTTAGACTGTTAATGTTAAAACGATTGTTGTACTAATTATTTAATCTTACTTCTAGTATTATTTTTATGGGTTAATTGCAGAAAACCACTATTATAATACCCCATTTTGCAGAAAACCACCATTTTAACAATTAATTACGAAATGCCATTGTTATAATACCTCCATTATCAAAAAACCATTATTGACACTGTTCCGTTAAAACTTCTGTTAAGTGCGTGTACGCATGGCAATAAAATATTGTTTTATATTTAAGTTAATTACCAAAAACCACTATTATAATCTCAGTTTTACGAAAAATCACCATTTTAATAACTGATTATCAAATGATTTCCAACTGTATTGTTCATGCTAGATCAGAGGCTCATACAATCATATAACTCGTTGATAAGTGTCTACTAGCTACAAGATACTTCAATTTAATCTTGGTGGATGTCAATGAAGAAAATAATGCTAGAAAATGCAAAAGAAGCCCATGTTTGAGAGTTTATTATCAATGTGTAATAGTTATCGACTACCAGTCTCAGATATAGATAATTTTCCTTGTTTAATCCCTATGAAATAGGATTTTTTATATCACTACTTTTACACTGTAACTGTTGTACTATATTGATTTTAAAGATTCAACTCTGTGCTAAAGATATAACAGCTTCTCACTGTACCCACAACTGCAAATATGCTTCTAATAGGTTTCGTGTCTAGTGTGGATCATAAATTAATGAACCGTAATTTTTTAGCAAGAGGTATAATGGCTTGCTAATCAAATATAGCCACAATGGTAGCCTCAGGCGCTTCATTTCCTAGCGTTACCTATATATTGAGATGGTGGTTTTTTGATAATAGAGATATTATAATAGAGTCATTTCGTACTTAGTTGTTAAAATGGTGGTTTTCTGCAAAACAAGATACTATAATGGTGATTTTTTGCAAAATAAGATATTATAATGGTGATTTTCTGTAATTTTCCGAATAGAAGTTATATACTCACGCGTCATGTGGCGCGTTTTACAATTTCTAACAGAGTTGTGAAAATGGTGGTTTTTTGATAGCGACGCTATTATAAGATTCTCATTTCGTAATTAGTTATTAAAATGGTGGTTTTCTGCAAAACAGAACATTGTATTAGTGCTTTTCTGCAACCTAAACCCCTATTTTTATATGATTTTGGAATGTCCTTTTGAAAAACAGCGCTTATTAAGTTGCTACATATTGTCCCTGGTATGAAAAATGTGTGATTCTGATTATTTTATTACTAGTTATACTATTTATTATGTGATTTCAATTTGATGTTTCAAGTTACATAGGATCGTCTTTTGATGCAAGAAAGATTGTAGCTTATAAGTTATAGTCAAAGGGGAGGGATC
Organism: Sedum album; assembly: GCA_006409495.1. Taxonomy (NCBI): domain Eukaryota; kingdom Viridiplantae; phylum Streptophyta; class Magnoliopsida; order Saxifragales; family Crassulaceae; genus Sedum; species Sedum album. The sequence goes on along the minus strand of QZGG01000761.1, from coordinate 25,277 downwards.
ACATATAAAGTGCTACATTTGGTAAAAAATATAAAATCTGCTCGCCCTTTAATTACTTTCAATCCGACGGTTTACAAAAAACATGTTAAATTAAATGTAAAATCCCATTAAGCTCAATTATGTAATTTAACTGTTATAAATAATTATATCAAAAATACTTTCCAAAACTATACCCTTAATATCCGCCAACTGCATACAACAATTCAATACAGGGTCAATCACATATATTCTTTCAAAATTTCTGCATTGTTTCCTCTGTATTAATTAATCGTTGACGTGGGTTTAGATTTTGTAAGTAACAATCTCAATTCATGTTTTATACGGTACAGATTATGTATGGTTCGACAAATTGTTAAACATGGTTCATGGACCATACCTTTATATTTTTTGAACCATACAGATTTGGTTCGACAAGTTGTTAAACATGGTTCATGAACCATACCTTTAGACTTTCTGAACCATACATATTATGTATGGTTAAATATATTCTTAAACATGGTTCATGAACAACACCTTTATATTTTTTGAACTATACATATTATGTATGGTTCGATTAATTGTTAAACATGATTCATGAACCATCCCTTTATATTTTTCTGAACCATACATTTTTTGCGTCTTAATGAACTCCATATTTGAGCGTCTTCTTCGTCATCGATGTCCACCGAACGAAATTGCGCAGTTAGATTTAGGTATTCGAACGCCAGATCTGATTTTTGGCTTATTTCGGTCTTCCTAATTTACCATGATGTTTTAATTACAATTATTTTTATTCTAAATGGCAAGTTTTAATTATGTTTTGGTAAAAAGTATGGATCGTTGATATTTTTAATGGCTTATACTAGTGCATATTTTATAAACCTAAAGAACATTATATGAGATCTGCTCCCATAGTCAAAATGATGGAGATGGTGTTAATGTCCATGAATCACTACTGGAGATGATTTTTTTCACGGGACGCTTATTCTGATTGTAAATGTCATATAACTATGTAATGCATGCATTTTGCTTTTGATTTGGTTGTGGTTTACAATTTCTTTTGTAAAGATTGTATTTGATATAGTCTCTAAGTAGGGTATTTTTAATTTTGTTATTTAAGGTATACGGTGTTGTCAAATGTATAGGCTGGCCTAGCTGGGTTTTTTCCCAGGCCAGTTTGATAAAACCTAAAGTGCTAAGGCTGATAAAAATGTAAGAAGTCCGGCTCAGCCCGACTTAGTATATAGTGAAAGGACTTCTAAAATTAGGAGATGTATAGGCTCAGGCTTCAAAATTTTAGGACGCTGATTGTCAATGCCTACTCCAAGTAAATATGGAGAGAGACCTTAGAGACGGAGATTTTTTATTACAATTTGTATGGGTTACATTTCATAATAATATTTCTATACATTTATACCTATGAACTTGAGTTACAATTCACGTTGTTATGAATTTCAAATCGCCTTACGACGACCTACTATAACAACAACTTCATTTAAGTGCATTCATTATTTCCTTCAACACATTCAACACATCTTGCGAGGGAAGCGTTTTATCAACACAAGCATCAACCTCTTAACCTATCACGTTTCCTTTTTGGGTGTCCCAAAATATACTTCACGTTTCCATAAATTGACTTTCTCATTTTTCTTTATATTCTGACATTAATTTATCTTTCATCAATTATTACCCTAGTTTTTAACTTCTTTCAACATTTTTATCTATCAAATCATTTTTTATCCAATTCATTTCTCCCAACTCTTCTCTTTCGTCATTTACTATCTTCACACATTAATTTTTTTCGTATTTTTTCATCTCCGTGCTCAATACCAAATGTTCACTATAATAGGGACGGAGGGAGTATCATTTATGATGACGTCAACTTATCCAATTAATTAGCAACTCATTCACCTGCTTGATGATCTGACTTGTTCAGCAAGAGCATGTATAGCAAGAGAGTGAAAAACACTGTGCACACAAGCACATTTCATAAAGATTGAGAGTAATGATCGGATTATGATCTGGTGATGCTACAACGTTTTAAATGTTTTATTATATACTAGTAGTTTCGTGCACATTTGTGCACTAATTAATTTAAAATATGCTTAAAATAACATAAAATAATAAATATTCAGTCTATCATAACTATATAATTATATGAAATCGTAGGGGTAAAATGGGAATGTGAATTGTGGCTTCAAAAAGAAACCGTCAATTCACACCCTTGGGCTTTATATATAGGAAGATTTTATCCTAATTTAAATTCTATCTTACTAATTACTAAATGGACCTGGATTTTATGTAGCGAAGTTATTTGCTGCAAATGACAAATTGACGTCGTTTTGCCATTTTTTATTACATCGCGTAGTTTTGTCTACCCTTTTCAAATCTAAATAATTGGCTCGCGGCAAATTTTGTCGCGGAACTTAACCGAATTCTCACTAAACCCTTTTATAAAGCAACAAAATTCAAAAACTTTATTTATTAAAACAAATTTTTATCCTAATCTATAACTATAATAAAGTTAAAGAAGGACATCTAAGTTTATGTAAGACCGTGAGACACAATCTCGATCGCTGATCACTAATAATCCAACGCATGAGATTTAATCTTAAATAAACCGTCAAACTCAACCGCTAGGGTTTTTGCAAATCCAACGCATGAGATTTAATCTTAAATAAACCGTCAAACTCAACCGCTAAAGTTTTTGCAAATCCAACTGGCATTAAATTAAAATCAACTTTAATCTTAAATTGTTAGATTATCAAAATCAATAGCTAAGATTAAATCCTTCCGTCTCAAAAACTTAATGTTTCTCTTAAACTCAACTTTCTATAAACATATCTTATCAACTAAACCCATTTATAAAGGAAATTTTTTTAAAAACTTTTAAAAATAATTTTCTTATTTTTATCTTAATTTATAATCATGTCTTACTAATCTATCCTATATTTAAAACGCAAGGGGTGGAATTAACGGTTTTTTCTTGAAGCCACATTTCTCATCCCGATAATACCCCTGCATTTCTCTTTAATTACTTTATAATATATTTTTATATCAATTAATATGCACATATTAATGTGCAAAGAATACTAGTTTAAACATAAAATTAATAAAAACCTTTAAAAATATTTAAAAATCTTACTTCTTCTCGCTGGAAACTATTAAAAATATGTTTCTAATTTTTCACCTTAATAAATAGTCCTATGAGTAAAATTCTAGGAGGACAGATAAATAAATGTAAGACCGTGAGACACGATCTCGATCGTTGAATTCTAACAATCCAACGGATGAGATTTGATTCAAAAATATAACCGTCACTCCAACCGCTAGGGTTTTTTGCAAATCCAACTGCTCATTATATACAAACCAACTTTAATCTCAACCGTTAGATTAATCAAATCAAAGACTAAGATTATGTCTTTTCGTCTTACAATAATCACTTGTCTTCCTTGATCCTAACTCATAGTCCTATTTAACTAATTAAAAATATTTTTTTAAAATTTATCTCGCTATAAACTGCACCACCTGATCCCAATGAACAACAAACAGCGATATCTCAGCCTTGCAATGAACACATAGCAAATTATTCTTTCGCCTTTTACTATAGCACAAACAGCAATATCAAATACCAAAAAACAACAATAGTGTCTCTTCATATTTCTCCATACCATCAAAAATTAATATCAAAACTCTATTAACAATTCATGTAAAAAAAAGTTCTAGTTTTAGTTTTTCAGGCAATTTTAATTTTAAAAAATATTATATTAATATATATAGCCTTGTATGCCAATGTTCACTCAATCTAAGTCACTCATTTGGATAGCACAATACATAAAATTTATTTTATCTGAGATTTTGAGATCACTTTATTTACAGTTGGATGATTTTTTTTATGAATATACATCGTTCACGTGTCTTTTGTGCACTCTAATCGTTTTTGTACAATAATTATTTTCTCTTCTGAAGCTGTTATTTCATATGCACTTTCCTTCGTCCTGCAGTTAAATATGAATGTCAAGGAAGCCGGACTCAGCATGTGTGCTTTTGTAAAAGTTAACAGGTTATTCCTAACTTGAGATGATATACATTACGTTTTGTTTTTGATACAATAGACCTATTCATCGCCTGTTTCCAGCAAGAGCTCAAAATGATATGATATGCACGAGTGTAAGCTTGGATGCCGCATCCAGCTGTAATAAAACTACAAACGGCATACGACCCTTTGAGACCGTAAACTTACTGACAACAAGTACACAATTTCTAGTTGATGCACCTGACGTCTCACAATACGTTTACGTATCAGAAGCACTAAAGTTCACTTGTGTAACCTTAACAGGAGCGAATTGCTATAATATTTGCTATAACTGGGATAAGAATATCAAACTTGAGCTCTTCTTGCATTTAAAAGTTCAAATGAGAAACACACATCAGACGAGCAGAATGATCAATTGTGGCCAGCTGTATAACTTCTGTGACATCTTTTTTACATATAAACTGGGACTACAAGTAAAATAAACACAGGTACATAATGCATCAAGGGTTAAAAATTGAACACTCAAGTCAGCAGTCTTTCACACCATGCACTTCCTCTATCAAGCCCACCCAAATCTTAGCTCGTCAGTCACATCCAACACAATAATTTTGGAATCATATGGTATGACATCTTACAAAAATCCACAGGTTTGGAGTGTGGGTGAACAGTAATAGAATTCTAGGAAGATAGTTGAAAACGTCCGCTAGGTTTTCTTCTTCTCCATCCCTGGGATACCAAGTATAGAACATTAGACAGCTTTTTTAATTGTGCATGCATAAAAAGAGTGTTTCAACGAAACTCACAAATGCAGCATAATAGACAAAAGTCAGCCCCGCTAAAACAATAAATGCAATTTGAAACACGTTGTACCTGAAATGGAAATAGAAAAAATAATTACTATTAGAGTGTGATGTTTGAGGAAAGTATAAGATAAGATAAGACGAGAGGTTGTGGCAACTAACTTGTACAAGTATCTGATTCCACGCAGTGATTCTAAAGTGTGACCGAATATCTCCTGAGCAGCAGTTGCTTGAGAATAATATGCAAATGCCGTTGCACAAAATTGGATGACACTAAGAGTACAATAAAAGTCAACTATTGAAAATTTGACTTCAATATACTGAGCTCAATAAAACAAGGAAAAGAATAATTGTCAATAGTGATCACCTGATGGAACAAAGTAGAATTAGGCCCACATTGAACAGAAATGAATTCATTAGAGTAGCACCCCACCTGAAAATGAGACATAGGTGTCACCTTGAAGCTGATAATGAAACATATAACTGAAACTGAAGATATAATTCTCCGTGCTCATTACTTCATAGGATGAATTGTGATGAAGACTAGTCGGAGCCCAATCATCATTGCTCCAGCAATAACAGCAACCAGCAGGTAAAAGCAGAAAAATGCAAATGCTGCAGTACCTAGAAGACCTGAAAAGAGCAATACAAATAATGAAAACACATTCCTCCAGATTGAAAGGGCTTTTACAATGATAATATAAACAATTAGATATTTTCAGTACCCCATACGTCGTCCAGCTTAATGAAGACCTCATTCAAGAATGGTGAAAGTGGAGGGTCGATCAAGAGGTATATAACAATATGTGCAATCCAAGCCACTGAAACAATCAACCTATTTGGCAACCAAAGAAGAAAAATGAATTAAATCTCCGATAAGATAATCAAGAAAAACATTAAAAATCAAAGTTGGTCTTCAGCACGATGTGGGATGCAACTTCAATTATTAAATAAAATGAGGGGAGGTTGTGTACATAAATTTAGTGAATTCTACACATGTACATTAGTACATCTCAGTAATGGAAATGTAACAGGATTTATGTTGATGGATTCATAAACCGATCATGTTTGTTAGCTATCACTCCTCGATAAGATAAAAAAATTGCGAGTGAATAAGTTCTCCCTGGTAGGTTATCAAGTCCATACAAAACAACACATTATTAAATGTGAATATCATGTTAAAAGATAACTAAATATGCGTTTTCACAAGTGCGAACCGAATGCTGAACTAGATTTGAAAGCACATACACTAATTTGCTAGCACTTACCCTATAACCCCTAGAACGAGTTTTGCCAAGTAGCCAAGAACTGTCAGCGCCCAGGCAGTTTCAGCCTACAAAGATTATAGCAAAGGCTCAAGTTTCACGCTAAATAATTTCATTCCATGTTTGGATGTGAACTTTACAATCCGCACATACCTTTTCCCCCTGAGGGTACATCTCTTCTAAAGCCTTCACATCATCTTCCAACTGAAGCAATTCCTACAAACATTTACCAAACCATATACACGTTAGTATCATTATAAAAGACCATCTCAAACAAAAGGGAATAAGTCAAGTTGAGACAGCTACAATAAAATGTGACTTATGGCTACTTATCAGCATGACAAAATTTAGCTAGTAAAGAAGCAAATGAGAAAATATTTCTATCAAGAGACAACATATCCACGGAAAAATAACTAGCCTATATAGAATATGAAGAACATGGGGACCCACAAGGTAGCTTTTGGCTTAACTATGCATGAATATGAATAATACCTTCTCCACTGCTTTCACATTTTTACGCCATTTTCTACCTTTTGTTCCACTTCTTTCTTCTTGATGCAGAGCATCAGCAGCTTTCTTCAGATCTTTCGCCTTCTTGCCTAGTTCAGTTGCTTCCTAGAGGAAATTTTAATTTAATAAGGCAAATGAAAAAGTATAAAAGTCCTGATTCTGACCTAACATAGACCCAAATTATCCTGCACACCATACCTTTATGTACTGTGATCGGGTAATAACAGCCTTTGGGCGCCTGATGAATGAGAATATGAGTCCTAGTGGTAGAGAGGCAATTCCAACACCTCCAAATATCTGAAATAATAAAACATAAAAAATTAGAAAAAAATAAGTCTGACAGGAAATTGCATGTCTTTGAATAGTAAATATAAGATCAGAATTAAATATCAGATGAATTGGCATACAGAAAAGAGTACTGATCCCACTATTGTCGCAAGAGCAACAACATATTCTGGGAAAGTTGCACGCATGGTCCAAGTCTTCTCTGAACTTGCATCTGCAGTATAAGCGGCACACTGGGGAAATCAAGAAATAACAGAGGCGGATTAGGAGCAGGATATGGCAATAACACGTTCATCGATTAGTTTGTCTTGACTCTTAAACGCATGTCATACTTAACATTAAAAGAAGGTTGCACACAAGATAACAATCATGTGAATAGAAGGTAACATAACAGAGATTTATTCCTATAATGAGTACCTCGTGATTTCCACTGACAACACATTGTTTGCTGCTTGAGAAGTCCCATGAGCTTGGAAAGTTGGTAGCACCAGATGAGAGATGACGTACGGTGAAATCTACTTCTCCAACAAGTCCTAAAATTCCACAATGAGACGCAGATGGTTAGAAATTAAGACAACATATTAAAACGTAAGTATTCCTTCACTATATAATACATGGCTGTTAACCAATGAAAAGGCAGCAATATCTTTCATTTGATATAACCCTGAACACAATCTCATTACTGAAATGAATAGTAAGGTCTAATCTTCTAAAAAGCCTACCAAATCATATCCCAGCATTGTCTATCTTAACGATTTATCTCTGTTATTGTCAAAAAGACCTGTATGTTCACAGCACTATTGACTATCCTTCATTCAAACCAGTAGGAAAGGCATCATCAACTTACAAAAAACACCATACACTGCTATAGGCTAACATGAAACAGCAGTTATCAGTGAAAATAAGTCCATACACTGCTCAAATATATTGAAGATGTAGAGACAGCTCAAACCATATGAACAAAGACTAAGATCTTCTATTGAACCATTAATAATCACTCACTTTCTTGGGAACATCACATCAAACAATACTTAAATCAAACAAACAGAATAGGAAGTTCTGTCTTACGATCTTCATTTTTGAAATAGTTTGCAAATGGAGAAAAATCCACGATATCACTAACCATATAAAATTCCGAGTAAAAGCGCACAGACAATGGCAGTCACGACTACCCATATCAACGCGCTTTTGATCCTCTTTCCAGCACTCCTAGCAAAACAAAAACAGCAACCATTCGGATCAAAATTCACGAAAGGAATAACAAAAAATCAAATCAAAGGAAACCTACTTGTCCTGGTCACCCTCATAGTAAAACATGGCAAATGGAATAACAAAGAAGACCAAAAACGCATCAAGTATATAAATAGCTAGCCAGAGCTGCTTCATCGGCAAAGTCAGATTACAAGCTCCATTATACACAGCGTGAGTACACGCTTGACGATTAGCGACATCAGCCGGCAACATCAATATGGAGATTGCAGCGACGCTGAGGCCCAAAACGACGACGAATTTGGGAAAATACGCCTGATTCTTGTCGTCGGGATGTTGATAATTAACGAGGAGATAGACATTGAAAATGAAGACGATTATGCAGACGACGATCGCAACGATTACTAGGGCTAAGTTGAAATCACCCATTCGGAAGACGCAAAGCGATCCGAATTGAGGAAGCTGATCGATTTAGGGATTTAGGGTTTCAAGGGGTGAGATTTGGGGATCGGCGGAGTTGTGGAAATTGTGTTTTTTTATTTATTGTTTTTGAATTATGTTTTGTTAGCGTGGATCAATTAAGAGAGGTTTGACCATTTTGGGTCGGTTGGGGATGATGAATATGGGTGAAAGAGGAGGGTGTTTTGGTCATTTGGATATAAACAGCGAAAAAAGGCTGTTTGTAATGAACAGCTAGCTAAAACCAAATGCTATTGTTGTACAACTGTGTCATTTGAAACATTTAAATATTCGAAAGGCAGTCGAAGAAGACTACATTGGTCGAATATTTAACCTATTTCTTTAATTGTTGTTCATAATGGAGTTCGATTTCCTACGATCTTATTCATTTGTGAATTTTCAGTTTTTAGTTATTTGCATTTTTGACTTAAATATATGCTTGTTCAATATGAATGTGTGCATATAGCTAAACTATAAAAATTCAAAAAGAGCAGTCCGTTGGATCAAATTGATCATTTCTCGTTCATAACAAGTTGGTTAAGCAGTTTAACATAAAAATGGTAAAAAAACAGTATTAACATAAAAACAACCGAGCAGCACACACGTTTGATTTTAGTTAATTTGCCATGTAGGCTTGTTGAGTGGAATATCTCAAGTTTTGCTGATTTAGCTTCAACTGTGCTTAAAGCCAAAGTAAAAATAAATTTTAGAAAAGTGAATATTTGGGTAATCAAATTTCCAGTTCAGTTTGTATTTGAAAAGATTTATATGAAGTTACCAAAATACACTTATATTTTTATCATTTTACGACAGGACATTCAACAATTTCCTTTAAGCTCTCACAAGGATGAAGCCAAGATGTAAATGCTTAGGTTATTCAGAATTGATTCTCTACATTTCTTATTCATCATAAGTGAGTACATTTATACCAGTTAATCACTTGCTTCATATTCTTACATCAGTTAATATTGTATTTCAAAAGACTTGCAAACTAATTGTTTCCTATTCTATCACCCCCCTAAAACGAAGCGTTGGATAAAGGATAATGCGAAGTTTGGATTGAGAAAGTTCAAAAAGAAGACAAGGAAGAGTCTTTGTGAAAATATTTGCAAGTTGATGTTGAACTTTTAGCTTGCCGACAGACACCAATTCATAGATAAAATGATAGTCGACGTCAATATGTCTGACACGTTTATGAGATATTGGATTTTGCGCCAGGAATAATGCACTTCGATTATCACACAATAATAAAGGAGTGACAAATGGAAGAGCCGTAATTCACGGAGAAGATTAACTACCATGATTATTTCACTAGCGGTATTAGACATAACACGGTACTCAAACTCGAACGAGCAACTGTAGGTTGTTTCTTAGCACTCCAAGAAATTAAGTTATCATCAAGAAAGATAGCATATCTATAAGTGGAATGACGCGTTTCAATACATCATGCCCAGTAGGCGTCAGAGTATCCTAAAATAGACAAAGTGGCATATGAGCGACTGAAGGTGAGCCCAAAATGGATCGTTCCTCCAACGTACCGCAAAATGCGCTTTACTGCCTGAAAATGATCAACTTGCAAGTATTGACTGACATAGTTAACAACAAAACAGATGTCTGGACGGGTGATAGTAAGATATTGAAGAGCACCAACTAGCAATGGATACATGGTTGGATCATGAAACAAATCAGTCGGACGTACGATACTTGGATATGGCATAGTTTTATTGGTGTTCCAGGTTCACAAAATGACATTAATGTTGTGCATCAGTCGGACGTATTTGACTCATATCTTGGAGGAGTCACTCCTAAAGTGACATATAAGGTAAATGGAAGCACGTACGACAACACTTATTATTTGGCCGATGGAATCTATCCCAGATACTCCACGTTTGTGAAAACAATTCGCAATCCGGAAAGTGATGCTGAAAAAATTATTTACACAAAAACAAGAATCATACCGAAAGGATGTAGAGAGGTGTTTTGGTATTTTACAATCCTGATGGGCAATATTACGTCATGCAGGTATGTCTCATAAAGAAAAGTGTTTTGAAAACAATAATGCTAGCTTGCATTTTGATGCATAATATGATTGTTGAGGACGAATTTGTTGAAGAAGAATTTGTTGAAGTTGAAGAAGAAGATCCACACAACCCACGCAATGCATTTACCGTGTACAATGGGCCAACTGATCAGAATGGTAACCGGCTTCTTCATGATCCAGTGACAAGAGGTCATCAATCTCCAACTTTTGGTGAACGGCTTACCAGTCTTCATTCTGCTTATCTTCACACTGAGCTTCAAAACGATTTGGTGAAACATAACTGGTACATGGAAACCGGTGAACAATTATGAGTGTGTTGTGTTTCCTTTTATTTTTGTTGTGTGTTGTGTTTCCTTTTTGTTGTTGTGTGTATTTTATATTATGTTTCCTTTTATGAACAAGCATTTTGTGTTGTTATTTCAACTGTCAAATATTCGCATAACATTACTGAAAAGAGATTACACAAAGATAATTTAAAGTTTCATAACATTAGATAAAAATTACAATCTAACAATCGCTGCGAGGATGATAATAATTTGAAAAATATTCGTCGCGACTTCCTCCTTCACCGTTGTCTTCTTCATCCTCTTCCTCCATATCTCGTAGAATTGCAGCCTTCCTCTTTGAAAAGAATTTCTTAGACTTTTGAGTCATTAGCTCTGTATTCATTTGTATTATCCTCGTCTCTTCCGCTAGTTTTCTTACATTTGCTTCGCGTTCTTGCATCTTATGGGTATGCTCCATTTGATTTTGAGCAAGCTCGATTTGCTTTTGTTGAATGTCCAATGATTTTTTTTGGTTGCCCGCAATTGTTTATAAAGCATCACTATAGTGGGTAATTGGACTTTTACCTTTTCTTCTTGCTTCTTTAGCCGCTTTCACTCCCGGTGGTCTCACCGGACTTGATGAACTAATAGGGTTACTTTCCGGTGTTGTAAATATCGGGTTTTCACTCCTAAGATCCGTAGGCATCTCACTTCCATGAAATTCTTCAACGAAAGGACTATCTTCGTATGCATAATTCGGTGGAGGAATTGCTTGTGTCGGTGCAAATGTTTGGTGTGTCTTCACCTTCTCCCAACATTCAAAGTGTATGAACGTTTTCTTTTTTGCCTCAACGTACATGATTTGTGCTTTGCGTATCTATATAAAATAATAGTTAAATAAAGATCAAATTTAAAAATATTTAAATAACATAATATTATATTATAAATCAAACTACACAACTCATCTTGCACATTACCGCCAGATTCTGGATTTCTTCTTGCATAGGAAATACATGAACCCCATATAATCAAATTTGGCTTCAACTTATTCCATCGAGCGATAAGTGCCGATTGAGTTCTTGGCCCCAAACACATAACCACTTCACCGTCACGCACCGTCACGCCCCAAAATTCTTCCCGTTATTTTTCCTTACGTTTGAAGAATCAGCCCGTTGGGCCCAAAATAACCCACGCTCTTCTCACGCGTTCCCCCTTCTTCCTCCGTTCGTCCAAGCACGCGTCGCTTCCTCTGCCAGATCCACTCGCGCGGAACGTTTTCGCTCGATTGCTCCGCGAGCAATCCATCCTCTCGAGCATCTACCGCTGCACACCAATTGGAGAACGTTCTCGCTGCTTGCTCGGAGAGAACTCAACCGCTGCAGATGCTCTTACTATTCACAGTTAAAAATATTAGTATTCAGTATATTTACTCATCCATGACAGTCGTCATGAGAACCTCCTGTTACTATTCATGATTAATTATTCTTATTTTTATAAATTAGTTTAATAAAGACACAACTAATTATAAAATAATTAATATTTTTTACAACCATATTAGTTTTAAATATAAGGGAATTCTTAAAAATGCTTTCAGTCCCAGTCCAAAACATGGCCCTAATGATCTTAGCCTGCATCTTCTCAGGTAACAAATTTCTAACAGTCTTTTCTTTTTATGTCATTTTAACTTTCATGTGAAAAATATATTTAACCTATTTAAGTACAAGAGTCAAGTAACTGGACTTAATGTTACATTTTTAGATTAAAATAAAATAAACCAGATTTGTGAACAACTTAGATTCACATCATAATTTCTAATGTACTTTTGTCCAAAAAATTGATCAGTGTCTTGTTAGGAAAATACCAATGCTTAAGAAAGGAATATGTGGCTAATGATGCAGAAGAAATGGCTATGAATACCCAAAATGGATCAACAAAGGGAATTCCTAAAGATACATTCAATCCCAGCTCAGAAACACAATCACTGTCATGCTTCAGAATTCAGATAGTGTCGAGAATTATCTCTGGCTTGTCTTTCCAGGTAACAAAGTTAGTTAGTCTTTTTTTCTTCGCATTCTATCTTTCACTGGAAGATCGTGTTTAACTGTTTGAATACAAAAGTACTAGCATAAAAAAGGTACAAATGCTGCATAAATGGATTTAACAATTTTCATTGATAGCAAACAAACTGTATACAAACACTTTAAATCATCAGTCATTGTTTCGTCAAACAGATCCTATAAATCAAAGCATGGTTACTTCAAAGAATAAATCAATTGATTTATATGCCATTATACTACACAAAATGATTGATATCACCACACTTTAATTTTTGAGTGCCAGCCTTTCAGGTACATGGTTCACTTAGCCACTGCCAGACATCAACACTTCCTGAAGTATCTCCAGTGAAGACATTTCTTCCACTGAATGAAATTGTTGTTACTCCTTTCTTGGTAAACAGCCTTCCACGGTCCACTAAAGATCTTTCCGTGCCCAGCTCGTACATACGAACGAAGTTATCATTGCAGGACACAAACAGTACAGATTTTTCAGCGGCATCTGTCATCCCCATAAATGCCATAACAGCCTGCTCCTCATAGCTAGTGTGGATCTCCTCTATGCCTTGATCTTTTGTCCCTGCCCAAACCCTCACTGTCTTATCCAATGAACCAGAGAAGAGGTAGCAGTCCCAGCAAATAAGAGACGTCACTGCTCCAGAATGGCCTTCAAGTACGTGAATGCACTCAAAGGTGTGCGGGTTCCAGCATCTTATGGTAAAATCCTCAGAGCCTGAAAAGACATGGTAATCTGAGATGGCCAAGGACAGCACTGCTTTGCCGTGACCTTTCATTGTTGCAACTATTTTGAATGGAATCTCCTCAGGACAAGACTTGTAAGCAATAATCATACCACTCCCACAAGCAGCGAAAAGGGTATCATGATTGACCACCATATCATTAACTTGGCCAACAGGCCCTTCCAGAGACAATCTTTGCGAAGTTTCAGTATTCCATGCCCAAATAGCATTTGGAACGCCAGCAAATACCCAACATCCTTCGCATATAACACATCCAACTTCGGCCCCTGCATTGATGTAGTCAATACACTGGCCAGTGTGGGTATCCCAAGCTCGCAGCGTCCCGTCTCTACTTCCTGTGAATAAAATGTTTGATCCAGGTGGCAAAGCAATTCCGGTAACAGCTTTCTTATGCTCCTTGAGCTGCGCCATTCTGCCAATGTCTGTCTTCGCCTTGTTACTAACCCAAGAATGTATAAAGCGACACTTTTCAGCGTAGATACAGGTCCCTGCCATCCAATCAGCACACACACGATTCTCGTCAAATCTTCCAGCAGCGGCCTTTATGTTAGAGTGTTCAAGGCATCTGTTACTATTGTCTTGAGTAATGAGGTCAGTTTCTTCTTTAGGCTGTTGTTGTTGGCGATACTTTGTTAAGGTTGTTCTTTCTCTGTTGGTACTGATCTTAGCGATTCTTGGTCCGTATCCCCGGTGCTGCGGAAACCTGAATTGGGTTGTGTAGGAGGAGAATGGTGTTGAAAGCGGCATGGATTTCTTGTACATCTTCCCGCCAGCCAGTATTTACAGACAACAGTTGATATTGGCTGATGATGAACACCACCACCTCTTCTTATGTCCGCCCTGTATGGATGTGCCCTAGCAACAGTCGCCATTGTGTTATCAATCAATCAAAAACAGAGAGAGCAGCAGTTGATCAGCGATTGTATGAAGCAGGAAATTCAGATACGCAACGATCGCAACTTTTTTCTTTGGGAATTTTTGACGCCAACTTAAACTTATAAAGAGTTTCCCGCGATTTGACCGTTGTACTAAAATTTCCTAATATTTGAAATCAGAGTTTCCTAATTCTGTTTCTTAATGTCGGTGTCACAATACGACATACGACTGCGCGTTTAAGGAAACAAATGACTTCCTCAATAAACAAACGGTCATTAAGGTTTTATTGTAATTAAATTACGAGAGGTAGTTAAATAAAGCACATATGAATTATAATTAAAATGCTACACGAATTCTTAAATTTTCATTTTGTTATTGCTTGGACATGCCCAACCTCACTCAAGTATTAACAAATAGTATTATATTAGTATGAGGTTGGACATGCCCAACCTCACTCACGAATTCTAGAGAAATAAAAAATTTATGTAAGATGGAAGGACTTAATATCAATCGTTGGATTATATTAGTATGTGGTTGAGATTAAAGTTGGTTTTTATATAATGGGCGGTTGGATTTACAAAAAACCCTAGCGGTTGAGATTAACGGTTATTTTTTGGAATCAAATTTCATCTGTTGAATTTTTAGTATTCGACGGTTGAGATCATGTCTCACAGTCTCACATTTATTTATCCGTCCTCCTAGAACCTTACTCTTAACAGATAATTATATAATTATCATATCATTCATCAGATGAGGGCAGTAGTCTATTTTTACCAAATACTGCATATAATTTGGTGAAAAAATATAATGACACTACCAAAATCTAATGCTTGTCATAGTTTTTAATATTTGATAACAAAACCTTTTCTTTAATATTGCCTTTAGAATAAATAATATTGCCTTTTAAAATAAACAAAACACTTTAGAACTATTTTGAAAGCTAGTAATCGATTTAAAGTATAACTTAACTCCACTGTTCCCTTGGGTTCGACACTAGGTCACCCCTAGTTCTATAAATTCTTTTGAGTTGCATGTTGGAATGTTTACCAGCTAAATCGCACCACGTCATCGCCTTTTGATTTTGTTAAGTAAGTGTTTGATTGTATATCACGAGGACCTCCACGAGACGTAATTTAAATTATGTTAGAGTGCCGGGTAATATGAAGTTATTGTACTTTTTTAAATTAGTCTTTGATTGTATATCGTCCTTCGATTTTAATAAAAAGTTATATGTCATATATAATAATCTTATGGGGTTTATATATGCGAAAATATTTTCAAAAGTTAATAAAACTATAATTGACATTATATTATAATATTGTCAACAACAATAAATTTTAAATGTATGGTTTATTACCTATTCTTCTTAATTTTATATTAAATAAATATTATACTCACTATGATTTTTAGACTTCTTTTGAACCACCCATAAAATTTTATTTTTTCACAAACCACACATTAAAGTGTGCTTTTAACGGAAAATTAGGCGGTGTAAACGGCTGGTGGTTCTTGTGAAAAAGGTATAACGGAAGGGTGGTTTCCGGAAAGAAATTATTTTAAGGGTGGTTTCGGAGAAAACCCTTATTTTATGGGTGGTTCGGGGCAATTAACCCTTATTCTAAGAAACAAAATGTCTACATGAATATCATTATTCTAAAAAATACAAAATGTCTTCATAAACTCCTTAACCGAAAAGTCATGTGTTCAATCCATGGCCTCACCAATATTCTTGCCTTGAAGGAGGCCCTTTCTTATTCCCCTTTCCTACTCTCCATATGGTGAAGTCCTTTCCGTGTAATTGCTTCGGTTTCAAAGATCATGTAATGGTATAGTTTCGAGTCAAAGTCATTTAATAGATTGGTCACCTACTGGTATAATCCGCAGTGAATTGTAATGCTCGAATTGAGCTTGTAATGTACCCATTATAATAAAAAAAGAATATCTTTTGATCAAATTCTAATCCTATTAACGCTACGTCCAAGGTCACAAACTCGTGCGCAACCGGTCAAAAATACATAAATGAATAAGCAACATTCAACTATTCGAAACTTAAGAGAAGATGAGCACACAAATCATTTGAAAGAAATTAAAAACATTGAGTTAGGACGCACTACTGCAGATTAATCATTTAACAACGCTTTTTTGACCCTTTAACACCATCTTTTGAAGCGTTGTTATATCGACTGGTGTTGTATGTCGGAATCGGATCCGATAATGCGCAGCTATTTGCTGCGAGGGTAAAAACGACGTCGTTTTGACGTTTTCTACTATAACCCTACGTAGTTTTGAGTGAACCCTTTACTAAAACTACGTAGTTTTGGCTTGCATTAAATAGCTTTCGCTGCACTGGATCTTAATCCATGTCAATGAGATATAACAATGCTTAAAAATTAAGCGTTGTTGTTTGTACACATATATAACAGCGCTTGCGCTATCTTATAATACTATTTATGACAACATTTTATCAGATAGCACTAACATAAATTTTATATATTTCAGAGCTTATATAAAAAGCGTTGTAATTATTTTAGTTATATAACAACGCTATCTAATAAACATTATTATATATATATATTTAACACGTTTGTTATTTTAAGCCCTGTAAAATATTCATTATTTTTAAAATTTTAAAACAAAAAAATTAAACTAATATTTTGATTTTACGGCGTTTAAAATAAAAGCGCTATTAAATATAGCGTTTGGAATTTTACAACTTAAATAAAAAGCGCTATAAAATATTTATAAATATTTTTAAGTGTTAAAAAAGCCCTGTTAAATATGGATTTATGATTTTACAGCCTATATTAAAAAGCGCAGTTAATTATATTACATTTGTAAACAAAATTTATGATATTACCATATATTCAGCTTCGACATCGATTAATTTTTAAATGATGTAAAATGGTTTTTATAACCGCTTTAAAAGTTCAATTAGTGTTGATTTCAAACTCTATTTTATTTGCTATTTAAATCGTATTTTGATAGTTAAATCACTTTCATCCTTTTAACAATGAAATTGAACCTCGATTTAAACATTCGTTTTGTTTGCAATCAGTATGGAACAAAAAATATGATTCAAAATCCTTGTCTTCGTGTTGAATTTGTCTCATAACCCTCGTGTTGAATTTGTTTCATAACCCTCGTCGTGTGTCATCCAATTTGAAATTCTATAAAAAATAGAAAACAAAAATATAAGAGTATAAAACACAAAAAAGAAATATGATTCATAGAGGTTGAGAGTTATCCTTACTTGGAACCGAACGGATGTTTAAAAACATTGAACATAAAAACTTCAATTCAGAGAAATTTCACTCTGAAGTTTGTTGAATATTTTAATAAATATAAACCGTAGCGGGTGTACTGTTAGATTGAATTTTTAATATCGAAGGTGTACTGTTAGATTGAATTTATCAATGATTGAGATTTAAATCTGTGTGAATCTGATTTAGCCAATCACGTCTGGAAAAAAAGACAACAATGCTTATTAATTTAAAAGCGCTGTCAAAGAGTTAAATTTATTTCTTACAAAAATTGATTTTTTTAGTATTTTATAGCGCTTATACGTAATAAGCGTTGCAGTATATAGTTCATAACAACGCTTAAATTGAATAAGCACTGTAATGAAGTTTTGTGGTTTTTTTGTTGTTTTTATTTCAGAATTTGATGATTACCAAGTTTTTTATTCTAAAGTTTGATTTATGAAGTTGATTACTCATTTACTTTAGATTTTTATGTACTTGTATTTTTGTTGTGTATTGATTAATGAAAGTATAGTTGATCTGAATGTGTTTCGGAAGCAAATTTTGTAAAGTTTGACAAGCCCAAACACATGAATAATTACCATGTTCGAGGCATAGGTCGTGGATTTGGATGAGGTCGTGGCCAAGGTAGTGGTATGGAAAAAGGCTGAGGAGGTTATTCTCATAACCCACCTTAAAGGCCCATCATCCCTCACCACAAGAGAAATCGTAATGAGTGGAACCTAGGAAACTCTAAAAAAATTGAAAGGGGTTCTAGCTCCACAAATGACCACGTATCTAATTGTAACAAATACAACCTTATAAGCGACTATATCAGAAATTGTCAAACCTCGGATCACTTGTGAAACTCTACCAATTGTCCGTGGATAGAAAAAAAGGAAAGAGATTATTTTTGTTGACCACCCTATAAATGAGTATACTCAATGTGGAGGTTCTGGATTTCAATGATGACTTTGGTGATAAGGGTGGTACTTATACCGATGGGAAAGAAGTTGACTATGTGGGTCGAGATCCCATCTATGAGTACAATCACCTTGGTGATAGTGATAGCTAAGGGAAAGTTGTAATTCCTTAGGGGACTGAAGTCAAATGATCCGATGTTTGCTTGTTTTCTGTGTGCTTCCCTTTCGCATTCATGTTTGAAGTTCTTCATTTCTTGAATAAACTAGAACTATGCTTTTATCAGTGAGTTAACTTATATATTTCTTGTTTACTTTTAAGTTTTTGAAAACGGATAACCAAACGGCGAGGCTTACAAAAGGACTAATGTTGAAGATGTCTTAAGAGATATCAGGCCTGTGGAACAACATATACAATCTTAAGAGATAAAAGTTTTTCTTAAACGTAAACCAACACAAATGATTGTGAATGCAATATCAGGCCTACCAGACCTGATATGGCAAGGCAAATTTTATATTGCCGAATGACACATTGTTTATAATTAACATGCCATTTTCTCACCAAGATCCAAAAGAAACCTGTTGACTTTCAATGACATGTATACTTATGGTTTTAATATACCGTCTATGACTGAAGGTAACATGAAATATATGCTAATCATAGCACACAAGTCTGGAAATAGACATACTTGAGAAGTTACCTATGCTCCCAAAGTGGATTGCATTTCACGCATATTTATGCGGTTGAATCAACTTCAGTAACTATTAAACCTTCAATTTTAATTATATGGCATGACCGGTTGGGTCATCCTGGTACCTCTATGATGCAAAGGATTATCTTAAATGTACATGGGCATTCATTGAAAGATCAGAGGAGCCCTTACATTCAATGATTATTGTAGGTTGGTGGGGATAGTTGTTGAAAATCTTGTTGCACATGTTCACACACAAAAAGGTGTTGTTGAATCATTGATTAAACGCTTTCAACTTATTGTTAGGCCGTTCATAATGAAAATAATGCTTCCCAAATTAATGTGGAGTCATGCAATATTGCATTCTACAAACTTGATTTGTATAAGATCGAGTGCATATCATGAGTACTCTCCACAACAACTTACGTTTGGTCAAGTACCAAATATATCTAATTTGAGGATTCTTGATTGCACATCACACTTTTCTATTTCCATTTTAATGAGGAAGTTTTCCCGCCATTAGGGGGAAAGAAAACAAATGGAACGAGAAATCACCTAGTCCGTGCCTTTACTGCATCTTGACCCTTACACACAAGAGTGTGAAAAGATAGTGACCCAAAGAGAGTGACAAAATCTCATATACCAGTTGAGAATGCAACAGTTCAAATTGGAATTCCAAAAGCGAAATTTGAAACTAAAGTAACTCACGATACCACAACTCGCTTAAAGCATGGTAGGACACCTGGTTCGAAGAATAAAATCCTCGAATAATGAAAGGGGCAGATAAGTCTGACGTCCCCATAGTAGAAGAATAAATTCCTGTAGAAATAAAGCATGATGAGAATCAAGAGATCTCAGTAAATAATACCAATACGGGTATAAGATGGAATCAAAATGAGAAAATCAATAATGCACTCTCATACAGTTTGGAAAGTGATATCATAAATGAAAATGATGGAGATCCCGAGCCATTGTCGATTAGTGAATGTAAAAATCAACATGTCTGAAATGAGTGCAAACAAACAGTTGAAATTTAACTAGACTCGCTTAACAAGCATAAGGTCTTTGGGGCTATAGTACTCACACCTAAGGATGTGAGGCTTATCGGATATAAATGGGTCTTTGTGCGAAAGAGAAATGAGAAAAATGAGTGACAAACGTATTTTTAACCCTTTATATTTGTCTAATTCGTTTTAGGGGTCAAGTAGTAGTCAAACAAAATTTATAAACTCGGAAGTCCAAGTATCGTCCCAAGAGAGCAAACACAGTGCATATACTAGATAATTAGAGATGTATTTTATCTATTCAAACAAATATATGATTGTTTTGTTTCCTAAGTTATGCAAATACTAAAATAGATCGGTTTCTAATATGAGAAAATATTCCAGAATCATACTTCACTCGTGTGTATCACTCAATTCATGCAATGAATTTCATAATCTAAATATGTTATACGATATATGAGAATAGACCATGTGCGCTTATGAGTGAGCCGACATCCTCGGGTCATCACTCAAGCAACACATCATACACTACGAATCCCTCCGTTGAGGCAAAACTCGATTATTCTTAATTATTAACACCCCACCATTGCAGGCAATATTAATAATCAAAAACACATTTAGCACAAGTCTTTCAAATAAATTAACTCCTCCACTATGTGTATGTCAATGCTCACGATTACCGATGTTGCAAATAACATCCACCTACGTACTACCATTTATAGCTACCGTAGTTACTGTCAATCCTACATCAATCTGATTAATCACCTCAAGCCATTGCTAGTGTTGGTTCCTAATCTAGGCAATTCATGAAATTAGGCATCCATCTAATGCTAACTAATTAACATGAACATATGAATAAGAGCATGTAGTACTGAACATAATTGCATAACAAAAGTAGAAATTCATTCATCACATGAAAACCGAGTTAGATGCACACGGGATCCGTAGGATCCCCGAATTAAGACGACTACTCACTACTCATAGATGGTAATACAAGATATATTCGAATGGAAATGAATTGAAACAAAGAACCGTCGTAGAACGAAGTGGATCGATGCTTGTCTTCTTCTCCAGTAGCCGTCTTCTCCAATTTCTCCAACCCCTTGCTCGGTGTCACTTGTGATGCTTATATAGTGAAGTGTAATCACAAGGGTCGAGTGAATGAAAAGTCTTGCTTTAACTCCTAATCATAAATGGCCGAGTAAATGGGAAGTCTTCCTTATCCACTTATATTAAATGATCGAGTAAGTGGAAGGTCTTCCTTATCTTCTTGTATTAAATCTTGTATTAAATCACTCGAGTTAATGGAGATAATCCATACGAAGGGTCTTGATCACGTGACAACTTGCTCGAGCAGTGTATTTACTCCGGTCGAGTAACATGAGTCTTCGGCTGTTTTGGCTCGAGTAAGGTACTTTAATGCACTCGGTCTAAAAATTGCAGAAATGCTTCCAATTATGTATGATTTAGGCCGAATTCACGTGTTTTTCCTCATATTTCCATTTATGCTCCTTCGTAAGGCTGGAATCGTGCTTTTGACCTAAAACATCAATCCAAGTATCAAAAGTAATATATTTAATGTTCTAATCATAGGAAATAAGCATGAAAGTAGGGCTTAAAATAGACATTTCTAACACTGATCAATGAGATTGTAAGATACAAGCCTAGACTTGTTGCACAAGTTTTTCTTAGAGACCCTGTATCGATTTTGATGAAATGTATACTCTTGTGATGGATGCAGGTCATGGGAAATATATTATGCACCTTATGGATGTTGTTATAGCTTGTCTATATGGATCACTTGACATCAACATTTTTATGAAAAATCTTGAGGTTTTTAATATGCTTGAGTCATCAAGTTCAAAATCTAGAGAGAAATTTGGTAAAGTTAGGAAAATCCTTGTACAGATTAAACAAAAATCGGACGAATGTGGTTTAATCGATTAAGTGATTATTCGTCAAAGAAAGGATATATTAACAATCCCCTTCGTTCTTGCATTTTCATTAAGAAAACAACATTGGAATGTGTAATTATCGCTGTCTATGTTGATGATTTGAATATTATCGAAACAAGTGAGGAGATTCAACAAGTAACCTCTTATATGAAAAAGGAATTCGAAATGAAAGACCTTGGAAAAATCAAAATATTGCCTCGGATTACAAATTGAGCACGTGTCAAGTGGGATACTTGTGCATCAATCAAATTATACGAGAAAGATTATTAAGCAATTCTATATGGATAAGTCAAATCCATCAAGTACCCCAGTGGTCGTAAGATCTCTTGATATCAACAAAGATCCATTTCGCCCTGGTGAAGAATTTGAACAGATTCTTGGTCCGGAGGTACCATATTTCAGTGCGATTGGAGCTCTTATTTACTTCACTAATTGTACTCGTACTAACATTTCGTTTGCAGTTAATTTGTTAGCTAGATTTAGCTCTGCTCCTACGAAATGACACTGGAACGGAATCAAACAAGTGTTTCGCTACATTCAAGGAACAATTGATTTAGGATTATTTTATCTTAATACTTCAAAACCAGTTTTTGTTCGTTATGCTAATGCAGGTTTGTAAGCCCCGCACCAAAGAAGGTTACAAATCGGATACATATTTATATGTGAAGGAACTAACATCTCTTGGCGTTCATAGAAACTGACACTTGTTGCTATATTTTCTAAGGATGCTGAGATTATCGCATTACACGAGGCAAGTTGTGAGTGAGGTCTACGACACAACATATTAGGATCACAAGCGGTCTACTACTAGTGGATGAATCCATCACGCTTTATGAAGGCAATGTTGCATGCATTACTCAAATGAAAGAAGGATTCATCAAAAGCAACAGAAAAAACATATTCATCCTAGTTATTTTCGTTAACCCAAATGCTAGAAAAAGATAAGACGATCAACATACAATATGTTCCTCCCGACGAGAATTTAGCAGATCTTTTTACAAAAGCTCTGCCCACGTCAACATTCAAGAAGCATGTCCAAGAGATTGGCATGCAACAGTTGTGAAATTTGTGACAAAGTCATCTATATCAAGATGAGGGGGGCTTCTTGTGGTTACACTCTTTTTCCCTTACTAGTTTTTATCCCAAAGGATTTTCCAAGTATGGTTTTTAAAGAGGCGACATGATCATGTACTAAGCATCCCAAAAGAGGGAGTGTTATAAAGTAGTCAACTTTGGCATGCTAAGGGGTCTTATTGGTGGAAGCCACATGAAGATATTAAGATTTACAAGTACGGATTTTTCGGTGAATGTTTTATGAATTTGTCCTATAAAAGGAGGAAGGGGTGAAGGTAAAACTCACCCATCAACCTCTCTTCATATCCTACTTCTCTCCTATTATTCGTTTACTTTGAGTCCCAAGTATTCCATAATTTTTATAACAATATCCATTCATTTGAACAATTTATTCTAAATGGACTAAATGGATTTAAATAAATCAATCCATTAACTATTTATCAACCATCCATATTCATCCATTAATCCATTTTGCCATGTTTACTCCCCCGCTATGGTCCTTAACTGTTACATTATTTATTTTTTTATTTAAAATTATTTCATTCATCGATCAAGGACTGGACAAACTCCAGACTTAAGACGGAGGTGCACTCAGGAGAGCTTGAACCACTGACCTCTACGAACAGAGAACGAATGGTTGTCTTTTACTCACTGACGCAAATCACACCATGCCACTTGAATTAAACTTTGATTAAAACATTAGAGCTCTTGATCTTATTTCCAAATGAAATCTCTATCAATTCTTGTTTGAACTACATCAATAGTGACCTTTGACTATAAAGGCATTAATCTTACACCAAATTCAAATCATTTTCAAATTTTAAAATCTTTTTTTAAACTACAACAATCTTGGAAAACATGAAAATGATAATAATGATAATATTGTGGAATTTGATTTTGCATGTGCTCGTACGTGCATTTTGACAAAAATATAAATTCAAGACGGTAAGAATAATTTTTTTTATTCAATATCAAACGTTAATAATATTTCTTATAACGAATTGTAAAAATCTATTGTTCAAGCACCCACAATTCAAAATCACACGAATCCACAACAAGGTTCAATGAGTTTCGTAGATCCTCAATATATTCAATTCTCTTATGACCTTCAAAAGGCTTCAAACATGCACGTTCTAACTCATCAATCTTACTTATTGTAGCACTTCTTAATCCATGAAAATGGAAGTCATACCATGAACTTCTTGCAGCATCCATATCCTTCAATATTGTTTGACATTTAGCCTTACAAATCTCGAGTTCGTCTTTTAGAGTAGAACTTTCAGTAATACTAATACGACGTTTAATCTTTGTAAGGGAGCGTCGGCTATATCTACTTGTCAAGTCTATTAATATATCGCCGACATTGAAACAATCTACAGTTTGAACTTCATTAACAGAGTAAAGAGATGTTTTGCAAAACTCAGAATTTCTAGTCTTACCACAAAAAAGCTCGATATATTCATTATTTGAAACAACAAATTGAGAGTTTATTAGAATAAAAACAATCAAAAAGAAAAGTGTGGTGTTGAAAAAATGAGGAGACATGATTTTGGGTTCTAATCTTTTTAGTTTAGTTGAATAATATGATAGTACAGACATATTTTTAATTTGGTTACATTATATATTAAATATGAATAAGGTTTTAGGAGGACATCTAACTTTTTGCAAGACAGTGAGACTTAATCTCCACCGTTGATTATTAATAATTCAACGGATGAGATGTAACCAAAAAATAACCATCAAATCCAACCGCCCGTATTTTTTGCAAATCCAACTGCCTAATTTAATTAAAAACAAAATATAATCTCAACCGCTAATTTTATCACATCAACGGATAAGATTAGTTCCTTTT